>JAULBM010124924.1:0-18620 GCA_032357055.1 Geukensia granosissima | reverse complement strand
TGCTGGAGCTCCTATTCACCTGCATGCTTATTGATTAAGCGCGAGCGACGCAGGTCCAGAGCCGACTTGCTCTTGTTTTGTCATAAATCTTATTTGTTGAGTTTAGAATTCTTATCTTGTGAAGGCTTGTGCCTGGAAATACTAGAAATTTTTTTGTTATGTGTTTTAACTGCGGTATGCATAGAGATACAAGAACAATTTGTGTGTGTAGGTGTATCTTAGAGAGGAGACTATCACAGAAAGGTAATTTGACCTACATTTCATGCTTGAACGACTTATAACTTTAAATTACCTACATTTCATGCTTGAACCACTTTTAACTAAGGTTTTGACATTTAGTCTCAGATATCTTAATAACCCTAGTTCCCGTCCCTAGAATTTCCATCCTTTTCCATGGAAATCCATGGAAATATTTTCCATGGAAAACCATGGAGTATTGAAACAACATTTCCATCAAATTCCATCGAATTTAATAATTTGAAAGGATGGAAATGCAACCATGGTTTTCCATGGAAAGGATGGAAAATGTCCATGGTTTCCATGGAAAGGATGGAAATGATGGAAACCATGGAAATGATGGAAAAATTTCCATGGTTTCCATGGAAATGATGGAAATACTTTCCATGGTTTCCATGGAATGGATGGAAAATTTTCCATAGTTTCCATGGAAAGGATGGAAAAACATGGAAATGATGGAAAAATATGGAAATGACAGAAAAGTTGGCCAATTGCATGATCTTAAGGTCAAACCTCAACACAGTGAAATGGATCTCAGCATTGTTCTATAAAAGGTGGCCTTTAGGATGCTTCAGCTTGTTTAAGCTTGGAAGAACAAGAACATATTTTCCAATTTCAATTTTAATGTACTAATGTTAGTACAAATGGGTTTTTTAACTACACCAAGTTCATTTGTGGTTGTGTCCTCAAACGTATATTAATTGTTCTTCATTTTTGTCTACTTGGTTTTAGTAAATCTCTTATGACTGTATTTATCATATTTGTCGTGGTGAAACTCCACTTCTTCTTGATGATACCTGTAAAAGTAAGAAAATGCATAAGGATACAATGACTTTGGTACATGAACAAACATTTTTTTAATATACACAGTCCAGAGTAAAAATGCAACCCCATCCCTTTTCCCATGCACGACTAAACAGTCCAGAATTCTTTTTCCTGAAGACCTGAAAGTATTTGAAATTACTGAACAAAAGAAATGTCAAAATACTAGAAGTATAAAATTTACTGCACAAATGTGAACCATGCTGATTTTGTTGATTGTGCAAAAAAATCAATTTGAACGTGTTTTGCCGTCTTACGTTCCATTTTCTGTCAACAAAATGACCAATCAGAATATGAAGGTTAACCAGCAGTTTACAAATTTGAAGTAAAAACCTGAAAATCCAGACTTTCTGACGCCAACACATATCCTGGTAAGTACAATTTTTAATTACGGCATAAAAATTGTCACATTAATAATTGAATAGACACTCTCTAATACATACTTCTTAAAACATCTAGTTTATGTTGGTCCTCCAAGGCAGGCCTTGAAACTCCTTTGTTGGAGGCCTGTCCAGTTAGGGACCTGCCTTTGCATTCCTCTGTGTTAAACATCGTTCTGAATAATTTAGTTGAACCTTTCTTGTAGCACATTTCATGTTGGATCTTGACTTCCAATTGTTCCTGTAAAAGTATATTAAAACTTACTTGTGCATGTGTTCCAGAAATCTAGATTTAACATTTCAGAGATTTATAGTTCATATATAACACTGTCGTCAGAAAATATTCTTCCAACAACTAGATCTAAATCACTGGGATTAAACTGATGTCCGTAACTGCAGTTACGGACACATATCATAACCAATGACGGTGAAAAAAAGGAAACAATAAAACTACGCGAAGGTTCATGGTGACAGTAATTGACGTTTTAAAATTTTGATAGATAATGACAGATGCAAGTTTCAGTTTAGGACAACATCCATTATTCACGGAATAAATGCGTTTTAAAAATTGAGCAATGATATCCGTAACTGTAAAAGCATTTTTATAGACTTGTACAGTCTTTTACAGATATCAATGTCCTATATAAGTTACGGTTATCATTTGACCTTTGAAAAAGTGTGTATAAAACAGAATTAAAAGCATACTGTCCACTTTAATATCAATTCATTAATTTTGCATCAATTTAGAAGACGGAATATGTATTTCATTCAACCTGATTCTCCCGGAAACTTTTATTTTGTGCATTTTTTGTTTTCTCCATCATTGGTTCAAAATTATGTAGGATGTCCATAACTGCAGTTACGGATATCAGTGTGACCCCAGTGTAAATGGTAGAATTTGGAATGATAGTACAAAAATCAAACTTCTGATTTAACAACATAACCAACATTTAAGAGAACACACAGATGAGGGGAAAGTGCAAACTTAAGAATGAGGAGAGGGAGTCTGTATCGCTCATCTGGCCTTCTTGCTTTCGGAGATTTCCAATTTTATCAGAAAAAGATTTTCCTGTTATGTCGTTTTTGTATTTGGAAAGGCTAATCATAACTTAACAGTTAAAGACAAGTATGAAAAACATTTGGCCTTACATACCTTTGAGAAACCATTGTAGACAGCATCTGCCGGATCACTGCAAATCTGCTGAAGAAAAAAAAAAAACAGGTCTATATAATCCATATTTATCAATCAAGAATTGAATGAATTTTTTTGTAGTTTTATTGGATTATAAATATCTTGGTCAACACCTTTATACACCTATAAAACTACAAAACGTATAATTACATTTCACTATCATAAGTATTTTCCTTTTTGGCATTTTTTCTTTGATACTTTTTATCTGTTTGATATTACTATACTAGTGATTGTTTACATTTGTAGTTGTCGTGGAATCATTTACAAATTAGAAATTTAGATTAATTGGGAAATAAAACATCATGTTTAGAATCATGTGATCTACTGCTTGGCTAAATGGAAACATGGAAGCAATGTTATTATTTAAATTCAAATCTATTTTACATAGTCATTTAAAACATTTGCTTCCGTTCAGTGGAATACAATGAAAAACCAGAAAAACAGTGAGATACTTATGATGCCCCCTTAAAAAAATACACATTTACCAAAGGTGTAGCTGAGGCAGTATTGTCTAACAAAGGTGTAGCTGAGGCGATATTGTCTACCAAAGGTGTAGCCGAGGAGGTATTGTTTCCCGTTTCGTCATTGTGGTTTGACTTAAAACCGTCAGGATTCTGAAAAAAAAATAACCCCATTTCACTGTTCATCATATTAGTGTTAAAAATATTTCATATGAAAAAAATCACATATACATGTATTGACAAACACAATAAATTACATAAATATGATCTGTTACAAAACCAGCTTGTAGCTTATAACAGTTTGTCTGAATCTTATTAATAACATAGAATTTCTATATGCCTTCCATTTAATCCCCCGCCCCCTTTTGTAAAATTATTATCAGCACTAATTTCAATTATAATTTGTTGTTAAAATAATCTTAATAATCTATTTTACTCATTTAAATATTAATTTAAAGAGACAGTGTTCTGTACTTCATGCAAAATGTTCTATGTCACTGTCTTTCATATCACTTGAAATTTACAAAAACAGCATGTAGTTCTGTAATGAAAAAATACATATCTGTAGACATATCCATATGCCTTTTTGTATCATTAAAAGATGTCTAATAATGTCTTACTGTTGCACAGTTTGTAGGGGCTATGCAGTTATCCTTGTCTTTTCTAATGCAGTGTTCTATGTCTTTTCTATGAGCATTATCTTCAGTCTTTGTTACTACCTGTAATAATTATTTTGCATGTTAATTTAAATAATATAAAAAAAATGCATGAAATCAATATTTCCTATATTGCAATACAAGAATACTTTTTGTACATAATTTCAGCAATTAAAAGAAAACCCTGTTGATCTACAATAGTCTTCAAAATGCAAATCAATCTTTCCTATTTACTAACATGCTGCAATTACACATGTTAATTATTGCACTTGTGCATCTTACACAAGAAAAGCACTCCTTTTAAAAATAGATGTCTTGTTACTTTAATGAAATTGTAAACATACTGAAATTAAATTTTACATACATTGTGGTTAAGCATTTGCCAAGCCCATTGCAAGGAGGATTCACATTGTGTCAGTCGATTATGGAGTTCAAACATATTGTTTCTCTGTTGGTTTACCATATCTTCTAGGTATTTTAGCTGAGGTTTGCATTTGCAAACCTCCTCTTGTTTTTCTAACTCTGTCTGTGAACTTGTCCATGAGCAAGTGGTGTCGTCGTTTGTAAGTATTCTTAGACTATCACCTACAACTTCTGATGAAGGTCTACAAAATATATTGTGAAGTGATTTGCAAGGAATAACCAAACTAATATCTATATAGTTTTATAGTTTTAGAACAGCAATAGTGTTTGTAAAAATTTTTTAAAAAATCCTACCAGAATATCAGAAGTTATTATTCAGACCAGTATTATGACAATTTTTCAAACATTCAAGTGGCACAACTCCTGAATAAAAATTCTCATACCTGAAAATTGAACTGGATTTGTATTTTATGACAAGTGATAATTTCCTACTTAATGAACAAGTTTTTATTTAGCAATTAGTCAGGGAAGACAAACAGACGGACAAAGTGGCGACTAAATGCTTCCCCGAAAATATTTTGGAAAAGAATTTACATTGTAAAAATATTTCGGTTTGATTAGAGTGCTTTCATTTACTATGTTTGGATACCAGTCTAACTATGTTTTGGTCTTAATGTGGCTGATAAGAGGTAGCTCCCTGAAACATGTACGGCATAGTAAAAATTTGCATATAATAATAAACTGGTAAACATTTATTTTTATATACCAACATACAGCAATTTTTCTAAACATGATGTGAACCAGATGAGAAATTATTTATAATGCATTTAGGAGTTGCTTTCTCTTATCTAATTTGTTATTCATGCAAGTTTCAATTGAGCTTACTTTTCTTGTATAGGAATAAATGATCCAAGTTCTATGTAATTATTTTTCCTTGGGGAGGTCCTCCTGTTGGATGGGTTTGCATTGTTTGTTGTAGGGGTCCTCTTTGGTGTCTCGATTATTGGTAATTCATGCCTTAATGAACACGTTGATCCCAGTTCTGTGTAGGAAATTTCCTTTGAAATTCTCTTTAGGTCTTCCTATAATAAAATGGTTCATTTTACATTAATTAAT
Organism: Geukensia granosissima; assembly: GCA_032357055.1. Classification (NCBI taxonomy): domain Eukaryota; kingdom Metazoa; phylum Mollusca; class Bivalvia; order Mytilida; family Mytilidae; genus Geukensia; species Geukensia granosissima. The sequence continues at coordinate 13,393 of JAULBM010124924.1, read as the reverse complement.
ATAAAAAATAAATATGCACAATTATCCACATTTAAATGGAAAAATTCTTAATGTTACCAAATTGCAGGTCATCATTTTCTATGTTCATTGTATGCATGCTTATCTATGATTTTCAATTTATCCTTACATTAGATTTTATTACCAATATAATTTATTACTATTTCATAAAATGGGAAATATTCAGTTTAAAATTGAGCAGAAACGTTACTTTAAATATAAATACATTTAACTGGATTTTAAATAGATTTCCTATTCCTATTCATGTGCCTATTCCAAGTCAGGAGTTGAGGTCATTAGTTTGTCTTTGTACCTTCTTACTGTTTAGTTGTTGTTATATTCATGCAGGATTAATTTTATTTTAGGTTTACACATTTTGATGGGTTGGGCATTCTGAGAGCTTGTCATAAGGAGTGAAATTTCACCCTTGTTGAAGGCTTTGTGGAGATCTCTAGTTTCATGATTGAGTTCCGTCCAGTGAATGGATTAAGGTCTCACATTTGAACCATAGTTTCTCTTTTTACATTTTCATGAGAGTGTCCAAGGCATTCAATAACAATTGTATTTGTGGTTGAAGTTCAAAGCCCAGTTGTTTTTTTTTTATTAAATACCTGTAAGTCGATAAAAAAAGCACACACACGTGATTTAAAAAACTACAAAGGGCCTTGGACATACTTTCTGTTTTTTAGTTGGACTGCTGGACATGTCCTCATTTTGCGGAGCTTGTTTCTTCTTCCTTGGTGAAGCTCTCTTCGGTGTGTTTGGTTTCTTTCTGGGTGTCTGACTTTTTGGGATTTCTTTATTTTTTTTAACAGCTGGTGATGATCCCAGTTCTGTATTTGAAATATCCTCACTTATTATCGTTAGTTCTTCCTATAATAAAATTGTTCATTTTTTTTTATCATATTTGAGTAATGAAAACATGCACAATAATACACATAAAAATTTTTAAAAATATGATACATTAAAATTTCTATGTTCAGTTTTTGCACAACCATAACCAGATAGTGAAGCTTATCTATGATTTTTAATTTATCCAAAATCGGAGATTATTACCAATATAATTTATTTCATAAAACATAAAATATTCAGTTAAAAATTAAACAAAAAAGCCACCTTCGTTATAGGATATTTTGTTGATGCTTTTTGTTAACATTTAAACATTGACTATCCTGTGTTCAAATTAGTGCTTCCTTGATTTCTATTGTTTAAGGTTCTCATGTGTGCTTGAATGTGATTGAATAACACCTTAATTCCATAACAAAATATTTGCGGTGCAAATAAAAAGCCCAGTTGAAAATTTAACAACACCTCTAAGTTAATAAAAAAAAAACCAACTGATTAAGGAGATCCTTTGACATACCCTTTGTTTTTTTGTTGGACTGCTTAATGTATTTTCATTTTGTGAAGCTTGTTTCTTCTTCCTGGGGGAGGTTCTCTTTGGTGTGTTTACTTTCTGTCTTGGTGACTGGCTTTTATGGCTTTCTTTATTTTCAGGCTGTGTCGGCGTTGATTTGTTTTTCACTTGGATGTTCCTGGGGCCAGGCTGACCACTAAGTGTAGACTTACTTGGCAATTCTGTCTGTTGTGTGTCTTCTGTAAAATTCACCCCAAGAACATCCTCCACAAGCTGTCGGAATTCTACAGATGATCCTAAAATTCTTTTGAGCTCTGGCTTTCCATTTTCCTCTAAAAAAAGTATTTACCATTTAAGGTGTAAGAAATAACACAGCAAGAAAGTCGGAGAGGGAAAAAAAAAGAGAGACCAAGAATTCAAAAATTAAATATGTAAACTGTTTTTGGAAATTTGTATTTGATTTCAAAAGAAGAATGTCACCTATTCTAACACAAACTAGCAATACCACATAACTCTTGCACCAAAATATTATATGTTATTCAGGCTCTAGACAGGGTATATAAGGTGACATTCACGGATTATGAATGTCACCTTATATACCCTTTCCAGAGCCTGAATAACTTTATTATGGTGCATAGCTTTTCTTCTCAACAGAAAAGCAATAAATTTCAACTTATTCATGATATCTGCAAAGCATTTCGAATTCGGAAATACAATGAATATAAATCACTGGCCGTAAATTACTTTAAAATTAAATGTGTAATTTCAAGAACCTAAAACCATGAAAACATTATTAATTCACTTTCTGTAGACTCTTTTCACATAAAAAGAAAAAATATCCAATCAAATTCGTGTTCTGCAATACATACGGAAAACACAGAAACGCTACCGATTTCACGTAAAATGTAAACAAACAGACGATTTATTCTCGGAAAACCAAATGCAAAATATGGATAAAATAAGCATGCTTAGAATAAATTTACGGTAAAATAGAAGGTAAGGAGTTCATTTTCGCCTCCAAGACTTACAATTGAAGTCGGAAATGCCGAAGCGAAAGCCGGATCAGCCATTATTTGCTGAAATCTTGTGTACACAGCTCTAGCCGGGTATATAGCCTCACATAATCCCCGCTGATTATCCAATCAAAAAGTTGGCATTTTTCTATAAACCATAACATAGTACATTGTTATATCAAGGATTCACTACATAAAAAATGCCACACACCTCCAGCACCAGGATCTTTTGTATAGCAATGTCACCTATCTCAAGACCCAGAATTTTTTGCAAAGCAATGTCACCCATCTCAAGACCCAGGATTTTTTGCAAAGCAATGTCACCTATCTCAAGACCCAGGATCTTTTGCAAAACAATGTTACCAATCTCATGTCCCATGATCTTTTGCAAAATCATTATTTTTCATCATGCAAAAAAATCCACATGGTGAAAAAAATAGTCGGGGCTCATAACATTACAAAAACATAAGCTCTGTAGAGCTTTTGGCCGACATAGCTGAGCATTTATTGTGTATTTCAAATTCAAGACAGAGTTTTCGGAACAATATAATAATGCGTAATTATTAAAAATAAAACTGTAATAGCATTAAGAAAAATTATTAAAATAATAAGTTTACTAATTTTTTTTTCTCTGAAATTATTTTTTTGTTTAATGATATCCTTTTCATGCCTGTCCATATAACACCTTCAACAACAGAAGTGTGTTATGTTTTGACAGCGTTTTCAAATAATGTGATCGGTTTCCTGTCATACTATTAACAACACCCATCGAATTCAACAGTTACCTGTTTGATAAATCAGAGCGAAACCACTCACGCGAACCAACCCAGGGCAAAACTAGAAAACGGGCAAAGCCACCGGTTACCAAAAGTTGAACAAAACGCCGATTGAAACGATAAATAAAATGCAGTGATATCTCATTTCTCACACTGTTACCTCATAGACAAAGGTTTCAGCAAATACAAATTCCCGTGTAAGCCTGCACCGTTTATGTTTTCTTCTTTTTTAAAAAATATTATAGCTGTTTACAGGGACAGATGCGCAACGTCTGACACCATCGCCATTTTGAATGACACAAATCATGTGACATTATAAAACCACGTGGTTTTTGCCGGAATGCACGTGGTCTTAGTCTGCTTCCAAATAAAAACGTCTGGGGAAAAACTTTATTAATAATTATCAGAAACCAAATATCCTAAATGATATTTAATAGGATATATCTTACCCGTAATCCGAGCGATGATCCCGGGAACCAGGCCGTAGTTCGGGTATTTCACTTTCACCTGGTCGCCTTCCTTGTAATCCGCATAGTCTTTCCGCGGATGCTCAATCAAAGACAAATTAAATATATTCCCTCCTATGGGATCGTCTTCTGGCCATATGAAGAGACCAAACAATTTTTTCTCAGTTGTTGCTGTTGGAAGTGTTGCTGCCATGTTTTCCTCGTTCAAAAGAGATTGTTCCCTGGGCACGCGCGTGCGTATCTTGCACACGCAGGGGCGATTTAGGGATAAATAATGTTTAATCATTAAAGAACGAAGAATTAGTCTGACATTGGAATATGAAAAAAGGAATAAAACATTAACCTGAATAAAAAAAATTATTTGATTACTTAAATCAAAGCGTAAATAAGTAACATTGGTCAACATTAGTCCGTTTTTTAAATATCCATCGTCGCTCCCTGGAATTATTCAAAAGGCCTCGTTTGCTTAATGAATAATAGAATTTCTAAAATTTGCAAAAAAATAATGGTATATAAATTGATGAAGGACTTCTTGAAGTAATAGTGTTGTAACGTAACAAAGATATAAAATAGATATTTACAAATTTTGAATAGCTTACTGTAGATGTTTAGGTATCATATTACAAGATGGTTGACTCTGCATTCTCAAGCCCGTGCAGGATAAACAGAAAGAAAAAATGATAAGAAAGGTTATTAATTAATGCAGACTTAGTGTAATAGGTATTTTAAGAAAACAGAGTATATCTCTAAATATTAACTCAAAAGTCTGTTTCCAAACAGGAACATACTGATATATTTATTTGTCCCTGTTTTTAGCCACACCAAATCAAATCAAATCAAATCAAATGTTTTATTTGTCAATCATGACGCCCCTATGGAGCATAGCAATTACAATTAAAATCAAAGTTTACAAGTGATTGCATTGATTACATTGATTAGAAGTACAACATATTTGTTTGAGAAGTAGTAGAGGTCTCACTGCCACGAAAATGCATGTGTATAATCCAAAATTTGGGAAAAAAACAACATATTTTTCTCCCTTATCATCCCTACATGTATTTTACAAGTAAGTTTCGATGTGCATACAGACTGATTTCCTGTCCTTGTTTAACTTAAATTACAGAGAATATTCTTGTCAATTTATAACTTATTTAAATGCAAAAGGGGGAACTGTCCTTTTGAACATTTTTTTTGCCCCTAATAGAAAGGAAAAATAGCAGACAGGCAGATTTCCACCATTATAGTTCAATATTTTATCAAAGTCTCATCTCTCATACATTTACATAAAACATACACAATAAAATGAGAGCCATTCTATACCATTATATGGTACACGAGTACAAGGAAGTGTTAAAATTTGAGAATAAAATAACTTGCATGTCAAACATTTGTCAAAATAGAAAAGCAAAGTATAATTCAAAAATACTGCATGATGGTGGTTTAAGCTACAACAATGAAGCTCCTGTGACAACTTCTGTTTTGGGCGGAACTTAACAATTCACTCCCATAGGTCGTAACGTAGCAATCTGAATAATGCCTTTAGGTAGTCTAATCTATATGTTATGTTTTGATTTAACTATATTTGATAGTAATTAACAAATGTTTTTCAACTATTTTTTAATAATAAAGACCATCATTTCGTTGATTGTCAGCTTTTCTATTTACTTTTTGAATTTTGTGATCTTGGACTTTATACCTTGGTATTTGAACTTTACTTCACTTAAACAAGGTATACTGACAAACTGGGAATTAAAATTTATTTTTGATAAGTATATTAGGCAGCAACCATTTGATTTTTTTGGGGGGGCTATGGATTTTTTTTTCGGGACACATCAAAAACAATTTTATTATTCCTACTTTAGCATTACATATACAGAATGGCAGCAGTGCGGGTAAAACAAACAATTTTATTTTTCACAAGACCAAAAACAAAATATCTTTTTTCGCCTGAATTGAGAACTCCCCCCCACCCGAAAATCAAATGGATACGCAGCCTTATCAACAATAATTATATTTCAAATGATACTAAATACTGTGCAGCTCTTATAATGTTCATAAACTCCTGATTCAAAACCACAACCAGATGGCTCTGTTACGACATATAAGAGTGAATTGTAGCTCAGCCCAAACAAAAGATATCACAGGAGTTACATTATTGTAGCTAGATGGTGGTGGCCTGTGAGCTGGCCGCTGAATTTTGAAAGAAAGCCCCTTGACATGTGTTAGAAGGCCATCAAATTTTTTAAGGGTGGTAGACACATTTGTATACCTTGAATAAATTTATACATTGGGGCCTATTCCTACAAAATAATATTCTTGTCAGGCATGTAGCTTTATACAAATTTTGTTTTTAAAAATACAATTAACATTTCTTACAGCTCCAGGCAAGAAGTATAAGGAATATGATTATGATGATTCCAAAGAAATTCCAAGCTCAACATTATGGCGTATGCAGAAAAGGTACCATTAAATTAAGGAATTACTTATTTTTATACATGCAGTAGAACTTTGATAACTCCAACACCCAAGGTACCAGTTAAAACAGTTCGAGTAAGATGGGTATGTCAGAACAATTTTTACAGATACTCATGCAATCTCTAATATTGAGTATACACAATTACCCCAGAACAGTTGAAAAAGCTTCACCTTTGAACAACTTTTGACTTTCTCCATGTTCTTGTTGCGACTTGAAGAAATGTTTAGGTAGGAATATTTAAGCAAAAGTGGAGTTAACTTTTATCTGTTTTTCTTAAATTGTTAATAGTCAGTAACTCACAAAAGTATTCATATAAGAGATTTATACTACATTTAATTTATTGTATTATTCAAATTGCTTAAAACATTTTTAAATTAAATTCCAGGATGAATGAAAATTTGGATGATTGCTATCTGTCCCCCAATAAATGGAAATGTCCTGTTGAAGAATGTGGAAAAATATTATCCAGAAAGCAGACATTAAAAACTCACCTAAAAAGCATTCATGATGTTAATGGTATGTATAAAAAAAAATTCTGAGTCATATGATCACATGTTAATTTTGCATCTAACACCTGATTATTTACAGCATGTACAGTAATTGCTATTTAACATGTTTAAGAAACCTCTACTAGACCATGTAGATCTTCATACCTAAAAATAATGTTTATATTTTTACACATTTTGTCCCACACAAAACATTTGGTGGTGAAAAAATAATGAGAATGTATTTTTTTAATTTTCATTAATATCTTAGTCTATATGATCAAACAATTTTGCATGACTTATGCAGAAAATCCTATATCTAAACACGGAGATGTATACTATTGCTTTATACAAATTTTGTTATTGAATACGATTAACATTTCTTATAGTTCCAGTCAAGAAGTATAAGGAATATGATTATGATGATTCCAAAGAAATTCCACGCTCAACATTATGGCGTATGCAGAAAAGGTACTATTAAATTAAGGAATTACTTATTTTTATACAGTCGAAAACCTAGGTGGCTCGAACACCCAAGGGACCAGTTAAAATAATTTGAGACATCCATGGTGTTTGTATTTTATACAAATGTAGATTCATTGTTTGAACTAAAATTTGGAAACTTTTGAAGACATCTGAATTATCAAGTTAGGTGATAAAACTGAAATTTATTGTGTTAGCCTGTCCTAAGTGTTTTAACATTCTTTTTTGCAGTCTATCCAAGTGATCAATTACCATGACTTGTACAAGAAAAAATACATCAGTTAACATGGTTAATACAAATGTACAAAAAGCATGTTTATGATCATATTTGCCAAAACTATATGTAATATATAATTTTTTATTACAGAAAGCATGAGGAAAGGGGTGATTCATCTGATGAAAATGAACCTTCGTGTAGCAATGCCGTGAGCAGTGATGGTGTTGATGGTTCACATTCAGTTACGGCAACACAAGAACATGGAGAAAATCAATTTATCACAGACCCTTTAACAAAAGAACCAGATGAAACTCAAATTGATTTTGAAAGTGATATGGATATTGTTGATAGCGATAGCAGCGACTCTAGTGATGATTTGACAGGTAACATCCTTGACGATGAAGATTCAAATAATGAAGAAACAGATTCCACTCAAAATATGGAGCATGGGAATTCAAATGGTGCTTCCAGTGATCCATTAGGCAAAACTCCTTTATATATTTTACCACAAACAAATGAAAACTATAAATCATCTATTACTTATCATGATCATGTTCTTGCGGTCAGTGCATACTGTTCACGACATAATTTATCAGACACAGCCTTCAAGGACTTGCTTCATCTTATTCAACTCCATATTCCTGATAATAGCTTGTTAGAGACAAATATAAATAAGATGAAAGATAAATGTGGTTTTGCAATGAACCATTTGACATTTCATACTTTTTGTACAGTTTGTGAAAATGTTTTTTCAAGTGGCACTGATAGATGTCAAACGCCAGGCTGTGTAGGTAGGAAAGTTAAAAGTAGGAGTAACAATTACTTTGTCACAGGCAAGATCAATAAGCAGTTAGAAGATATATTGACTAAAAAGGACATTTGGCAGTCAATTACAGAACGGGCTTCTACATGTATTTCCACAAGCACCATCACTGATATATTAGATGGAAGTGAGTATAGGAAACTTAAAACAGATGGACAGTTTTTAAGTGACAAAAACAACATTTCACTATCATTTTTCACGGATGGAATTCCATTGTTCAAAAGTTCTGGTGTTTCTCTTTGGCCTGTTTATCTAATAATTAATGAAATTCCAAGGCAAGAACGATTTCTAAAAAAGAATATGCTTTTATGGGGGATATGGCAGGGAACTGGTAAGCCTAATATGACAGTGTTTTTAAAGTCACTTGTTTTGGATCTTCAAAAGCTTTATACAGAAGGAATCAATTTAGAAATTGAAGGAGAAGAAATTTCCTGCAAAGTAATGTTACTTGTTGGAACCATGGATTTACCAGCTCGTGCAGGAGTATTACACATGACACAGTATAATGGGGAATACTCATGTATATTTTGCATGCACCCAGGGGCTGTTGTTAGATCTGGAAACGGATACTGCCGCAGTTTTCCATATGTAAATATGCCTTTAAGAACAACAGAAGACATAAAAAAGAATGCTGCAGATGCTCATGAAAGTAGGAAAAGAATCAATGGTATCACAGGAATTAGTGTTTTTAATTATTTGCCTTACTTTTCTCTCTGCAATAATATAGTGATTGACTATATGCATGGGATATTACTAGGCATCTGCAAGAAACTGTTAGGTTTATGGTTTAATGCTTCATCTTTTGAGAAACCTTATTTCGTTGGTAACAGGATAAAAGAAGTTGATCATTTGATAAAGAATATAGCACCACCCTATCTTATAAACAGACTTCCAAGAAAACTTTCAAATACGTTACACCATTGGAAAGCATCTGAACTTAGATCTTGGCTACTCTTTTATTCACTGCCATGTTTGAAAGACATTTTACCAGACTTGTACCTGAAGCACTTTAGCACATTGGTAGAAGCCACTCATCTATTACTTGGCGAAGGAATATCCTCTGAAGATCTTGATCGAGCTGATGTTCTCTTAAATGTATTCGTAAAATCCGCTGAAGTCCTTTATGGAAAAGAATTTATGGGTCTTAATGTACATAGTCTTCTTCACCTTGTTATGTGTGTTCAAAAATGGGGACCATTGTGGGCATGGTCGTGTTTTTGTTTTGAATCATTTAATGGTGAAATAAAGAAAAGCATACATGGGACTGGAAATGTATGTAGACAAATTTTCTGGTCTATTCACGCCGAAAAATACATACAAGGCATAACATTAAGTGATGATAACACAAGAACAAGAGATTTCTTACATCAGCTCCTATCTGGGAATTTGATTTCAGAAACTGTATGTTTAAAAGCAAGACAGTGCTCAGTTTTACATGCAAAAGATATTCCAGAAGGATTTTTGTACTTTAAAGATATTAGTGACCAACTTTCAACTTTGACTGGAACAAATTCAAAGACAGAGTTCTTGAAGGCGGCAAAGATCATTCGAAATGGTTACGTAATGTACAGCAAATTGTGCACGAAAGTAAAAAAGAGGAACTCTTACTGTATTAGATTGACAGAAACCAATGACTTCATGGAAGTAGAATATTATTTATACCATGTTGCATCAAATCACGTGTTTGCAGTAGGAAAATGTTTAAGAGTAGTTGGTGGTGTATTATCTGACAGAGTCCCACACACAAAAGAAGTGGAATATGATAGGTAAGAACTCTTTTTTTATGTAATAGAAAGACTACAGGTGGTTTCCAATATGCAGGTTCAACTGGTTCATACCAGAATCTGGTACCCTGCTTTTCTTTACTCATGATAGGCAGGGGACCAGTGACATACCAATTTTAGTGGTTGGAACTGCTTAATGGAGAGAACCCTTAACTGAGAGACAGGTATTTTTTGTCTGTGATTTAATCTTGTTAAGAATTTGTGTGTTTCCCATTATTTCTATATCCTTATAAAATTACTTTAGCAGACATTATTAAATGGCACACATCTGCAGGTATACTGAAAAAGAAAAAATCATACACACAGACACCAGAAATATTTTACAATATGCAGTAAAAAGATATGTCAGCTGTAACATGTGTAATAAATACAATGAAAACACAGTTAAGTATACAATGTATATACATGTATTTATATAATAAATAAATTTTCCTTGCATTAACATACATGTATGATAGTTTTAGAAAAAGAAAGCGACAATCAGACTTATTTCATACTGTATTAATATTACTCTTAATCTGATTTCAGGAATGGTGTAATTGTGCAGAAAATAGAAAATCTACAGCATGTTGTCGTAAACATAAAAGCAGGGAGAAAAACCTATCTCTCTTTGATGCCAAATACAATTGAAAGAAATTAGTTGAGAAACATAGAGGAAGAAAGGTGTCAAAAGACAGTCTGATTCTGTACAATATCATCCAACATTTATATGTGTAATCATGAAATGTTCACTTTAATATATTCTTGAGGAAAACAATAATACTTTGATTTAGAATTTAAAGTGACAATGTTCTGTTTGTTTCTTTGTTGTTTCACAGATACTTACACACTGAAGTGATTTAAATAATTTTCTAACATGACGTTCTTCAAACGCTTTGTGACCAAACCTGTGGTAAATTACTCACAATTCTATTGAAATTAAGCGTAAGGTCACAAATAAAAGACGGCTCATTTGACAACGTCATAAACCTTTCAACGGCAGATTTGATAACGCCATAAACAAAATCATGATGGAAAATGGTTGTTTCATCAACAAATATCTAGACGACTTCAGTTAGATGTATCGTTGTAGTGTCATGTTTTAATCGAAATAAATCATTGGCATCTCAATTTATCTTAGTTTTACCACGGGTTGGCCCTTTATGCCAATATTTTACCACTCGCTACCACTCGTGGCAAAATAATCGGCATTAAGGGCCAACCCGTAGTAAAACACTGATAAATTGAGATGCCAGTGAATTATTTCTTAATTAGTATATGAGGTGCCAAATATGTTTAATTCATTAGAAATTAATTGAAAATCCATTATGATGCAAACATATGCCAATATGTTGCACTAGTACATGTATAATTGGCACTTTGTAACACTTGATGGTCATCTTGCATATGACTTAGATGTGAGAATATTCTGCCACCAAAAAAATATATCATGTAAACAGAAACTTTTTTTTGGATTTGGTACAAAGAAAGGCTAGGTATATTTTTTATAGGTTAATATTTTTGCTGTTTGTTCAATCTGCTGCAATATAAGGACAAGGGAGTATACATTTTGTGTTTTTAATTTTTGCACTCTGGGGAGACCGGCAAAAATTTCTACTTATATGATATTATACATGTCAGAATTATATATATAGGCATTTTTTTAAACCATAAAAACATTATGATGTATACATTAAATTCAGAATTCAATGTAAACGATTATTTTTTCTTATCTTTTTCTGCATTTGCAGTAATACATGAGTACATGTATAACATTTGTATATGTTTTTAAAGGTTTCTGACTCAAGATATTCTAAGTCAAATAGACTCCATCATTTTCCATCAAAAAATATTCTAAGTCCAAATCTGCCATCATTTTCCATCAACAAAATGTTCTAAGTCTTGCAATTCCATCATTTTCCATCAGACAAAAAGTTAAAGTCCAACATTTTCCATCTTCTTCCACCATTTTCCATCACTTTGATGGAAAACGGTGGAAAACCATGGATGGAAAATGATGGAAAATTCAAGCTGTAGATAATGATGGAAAATATTTCCACAGATTTCCATACTTTCCATGATTTGCCATCCTATTTCCATCATTTTCCATGGAAATCTGATGGAAATTGATGGAAAACAACGGCAGAGCATGGAAAATCTAGGGACGGGTAAGCATCTATAAATGCTTATTGTTAGGGCCCAGCATTTCTATTTTAGTGCCCTTTAGTTTTCATTTTGTCCATCCATCTGTCAGTCTGTCAACATTTTTTTGTTAATGATTGAGGTGGTTTGGGGGTCTAAACCATATTAAAAATGAAATCAATAGGGCAGATATGGTAAGAGTGGATTATTAGAGCATGAATCCAAGCTACCTGAAATAGGGAAGATAGTCTTAATGTCATTACTCCCCAAACTTTAACAAAAGCTGCCAAACGTTAAAAAATTAGGTCTCCACAAGGATGGAATCCCATTAATTGTTATAAAATTCTCTTTTAAAATCAGTCAAATTAAAATCATTTCTACTTTCTACTTACTGGTTACTACAATGAGACAGCACATTATATAGGTTTGTTGCTTGCAGTAACTTTCATATTTTCTTTGCAAGAAGCCACTTAATTTATATTTAATTCAAAGATAAGAAAGGGGAAGACAGAAGACAAGACCATGGACAACACAATGAAATGAAAGACAAATATATAATAACACACAACACAACACTGAAAACTAAAAAACAAAACAAAAATCAGGCAGAGCTCAGGTGCTCCGGAAGGGAGTGGCACCCATCGTGCATCTACATACAAGCAAACCATAATTATGTCAAAAACATAAAAAAAATATGAATTCATCATTACATTAATAAACTATGCAGAACAAAACCTATGTCCTTCAAAGTTTCTGTGAACACAATGGATAATGACACCACAACACCAGACCAGAAACACCCCATTTTACAAAACGCCGAAACCTTTTTAGTGCACACAAACAAGAACCTGTTCATTCAAACAGTTACATGTTCATTGAAAATAAACTACTGGTACATGGGAAATCCCAGCCTATAGCATAAAGAAATACATTGACCTCTAAATCACCCCGCCCCCAACTGTATGACAGTTGTCCATGTTAAATAACAGGCCAAATGCCAAAATGTTAATAAAACAATAAAGATAAATCAAGTCTTTAGCTGAAACCACAGACCAAATATATCTGGAATGGGGCTCTAGTTATAGTACAGTATTTGCCCTAATAAGCAGCAAGGGCAGTTAAAAAAATAAATATAAAATAAAAACAGGGACACTTTATTAAAATAGTGAAAAATTATTTTATCTGATTCAGAATTTTGTATGTTTTAGTAGTTTAGAATAGACTGAAATGAAGAAGGATTCTAGTTTTCTAACCCAATATTTGAACACATTGTCATTTTCTATCGAATTTTTTTTTTTTTTTTTTTTTTGTAAAACTTTTCTGGTGTAGAGATTGGAGACTAGATTTTGTCAGTAATGTTTGAAACTAGAAAGTTCATTTCTTCTTGTTGTGTT
>JAULBM010124706.1:0-18623 GCA_032357055.1 Geukensia granosissima | reverse complement strand
CTCTCTCTCTCTCTCTCACACACACACACACACACACACACACACACACACACACACACACACACACACACACACACCGTTATGAAGTTAAACTTCATAATATATAATACTGGTACTTGTTATAAAGTATCTTTTGGAAATATTATAGTTTTTATATTTTTTTGTTAAATGACATATCAGATGCTTTCATTATAGAAATATCACACACAAACCTAATGTCAACTTCTCTCCGGAACGTTCTGGCACACTTGTATATATAAACAGAGGCACCATGTTGTTCATCACCTGTTACCACAATTCTTAAATTCTTATACATTCTGAAGGCACATAATGAATTAGACCTGTCTTATGCCAGATTGGAACCAAGGGCAAAAGGGTCACTGAGAAAATTTCTTATAGGATACAGTAATAAACAAACTATGCTGAAATTTGACAATGCATATTATCATACTGGTACATCTTGTGCTAGCCATGTTTTTGATGTCGTATTGTATCCAAATTTATAGTTTAATAGCGAAAACTTGGCAGAAACAGAAATATACAAAGCAAAAACTATGGTTTAATAATGGGTTCATCAAATCTTTAACCATAAATGATGTTTTAAAATTTAGTCCCTATGAATGTACGCATCTCAAAAATTTAGACAGGCAATCGTTGTTAACATTATTATTTATCTTAAAATAACGAGATAATCTAGACGTAATTCTCAATTGTGGCTTTTTCAGTTATCACTAAATTGGTTTAAAACGTTACATTCAATACTAAGGTGTAAGAAAAAAATGATCTTTCCCTCGTTGGATAGCCATAGATGTTGTTATATTCCATAATATTATAACGGAGTTTTTTCTCGTGCTGTTTGGATGTCGTTAAAAGCTTCCCTCTGCTTGAGTTGTGTGTTCTTCTTTATTTTCGGGTACTGTAATATGTGTTGGAAAGATAAAGTTTACATTTTGCCAACATTGTAATTTGTAAAATTCCGTAATTGTTATCTTCATATATTGCTTATTAAAGTTCATTCTTTTTTTAGTTTTAATTTTGGTCCATGAGTTTAAAAAAATTATTAAGTTTTATTGATTTCCCTTTTTTGGTCCCTTACAAATCTGGTCAGGAGATCCATAGAATCGCTTTGAGCTAAGTTAAATTAGGCTTTGAAAATTAGTTATAAACGTATGTAAGAGGCTAATTTATCCTTCTGGCATATACATTTTTTCCTTTAAATGCTGCCAGGAAACTAAAATCTTGAACGTTTGACAAAATATGTATGACTTTAGGAGTTATAAAGGTGTCACACTTCATCGCAATATCTCAAACGGCATGAGTTTTATTGTATATTTGGTGGCCGCCATCATAAAATAGCCAAATTGATATGCGTAGGACTGTTCACATTATATGGACCATTGAAGAAATGTAATATTCATGATAATGTAATGGAAGTATCTGTTAAACTATCTTTCTACTTTGCTCCTGAATTCGGTTCTTTTTGTTCGGGCATAAAATTATCCTGTTCTAATTTTATTTTGCAATGTAAATTTAAATTTAATTACAGCTTCTGATTACTTCTCTTGCTTTTTTATATTGTAAATTTTGTTTTGTTTTGTTTTTGCTTAATTTATCCGTGATGATTTCGTTTTGCTTTGAGACCAAAAATGTTCTATTAACCATACAAAAATGTGCATTTTCACTTCTTGGTGGCACAGCTATTGGTTTTGCGCAAAAAATGTTAATGATTTAAATTCCAACAAACAAGCGTTGTTTAACCGCCGTTTTATGAATTATATTAACATGTAAACTGAAGAAGAAGAACTTGTAGGAGAGAGACCAAAACGTCATAAACAAAAAGGCAAGAAAAACTGCAAACAAACAGACAAAACGATAGCACACCTACCCTTCCGGAGAACCTGAACTCGCCTGGTTTTGGTATGGCTCGTGTTACTAGTCAAATGTTCAGTGCTTGTCTTTCGTTTCATTTTTTGGCCATTGTCTTTTCTGTCTCCCGGCTTTACGATTTCTGTCTGGCCCTTAGTTATCTTCGAATTTCTTCTACTTTGGTCCATATTTCCTTATTTTTCTTCACTTTTACTACTGATACTCGGAATACACTGGAACTGGCTTAAACAACATTTTGCTGGTGTGTAATTTATGTCAGAAATGACTCAATTGTGATGTTATTTTAAGATGTGTGCCAAACAGACATACTTAACTGACACACATTATTTATGGTGTTGGTTATTGTTCTATCTGCTCAAGTAGATTGAATACTTATAATAAAACTTGGCTTTATTAGTTACATTTCATTGACCTAGTGATCGACAAATAAATGAACTAAGAGATGGATATGGAATATGTTGATATGAATCAATGTTAAATATATGTCGTATTGGAAATCAAATATCTGATTAATGTCAATTTCAAAAATCACAGTATTGTTGAAATCTGGCATAATATATCTTAGTATCAAATTATTTTTTTCTTTTATTTTCCAGGAGAAAAACCTTGCGATAGATCTAAAACTTGTTATAGAAAAAGGGGGGATATGGTGATAATATTCATGACACAAAAAATTTCATATGTACAAGTTAATTCCAAGCAAAGGAACATCGCTTTGATTGCTGATCTACATCTCAAAGTCACAGGAAGGCCTTCAACACGGAGTAAAAACTCGCACCTCACAGTAAGTTAAAGACGGCCCCCAGAAGTAGTTTGAGCGGAATTCTTTGTCAAATATCGACGATACCACATATGTGTGTTGAAGCACACAAATGCGGGGTAAGGTCAACAAATTACAGATATATACGGGCAAATAAATCTAACAAAATCTGTCATAAGTTGCCCGACAGTAATACATACAAAATCAAAAACAAGGTTCAAACAAACACAGGACACATCAAGACTTTGTTAAATGACTTGGCTGTCCTGAGCAGATAATAAACAGATGGATTTTTAGATAATTTTCAAGTAAGACACAGGCCAAAAAAGAGAAAATGAAGGCGAACACTTAGAGCTTGTTATTTCAAGAATAAATACGCCATAACTGTAATATAAGAGCATACGTATTCAAGCACAGGGAGATTTTCAGTCACACAGTACAAGAAAAAACCTATGTAATGAAATAGAAAAAGGGTGGATATGGTGTAAATATTTATGACACAAAAATCTCATATGTACAAGCAAATCAAGGATACAGCTCTTCATTAAGACAAAAAAAAATAAACACAAAGAACAAGGGTCGTTAAGCCAGCACGTTGTTTTAACGTGGTTTGTCTCTATTATTATATATAGTTTGTATTGGAAAATGTCTAAAAAGGAATTCGAAGGTACCAAAGGGGCAGACAGAAATCGTTAATTCGAAAGGCAGACAAGACCATGGCCAACAAAATGAAACGAAAGTCAAACACATAACACACAACACTACACTGAAAACTTAAGCTGGATTAACACGAACCCTACAAAAACCAGGTCGAGTTCAGGTGCTACGGAAGGGTTAGAAACTCCAGCTCCATAAGTGGCACCCGTCGTGTTACTCAGTAGTCAAAGCCGGTGTATAGTCACAATCGATGTTAATCATAACCGTTATAGGAATAGATTTGTATTCATGACAGTCGGAAGATATCCACTGTCATCTGTGAAATGGATATTACGTACCAGTGAACCAAATCTTGATGGCGACCTAAAAAACTTCCGATATGATGACTCTTATCTTTCCCTGAGAAACATTTGGCTCAGTATCTTTCTAGTTAGCTGCAACCCTCTATCAATAAAATTCTGATAGGAAGCACAAGCCCTGGAGTAGCGTATTAATTGAAGATATACACTCCGTATGCAGGTGCGGCTGGAATGTTGCTAGACTTGAACGGAAACTTTACAATCGGAAAATCAAAGTCATCTCTCTTGTCGTAAAGTTTTGTTCTTATCCCACCCTTTCTGTCAATTTTAGGTATAAGTCTAGGTAATAAGCAGACCTTTCTGTTTCAATAGTATCTTTGATTTCAAACATCTGACAGTTTTTACATTAGTTGGTTTAACAACGTTACATATCACATTGAAATATGATATATTCTACTTTTACCAGTTACAGGTGATTTTTGTAAAAGTAATTGGAAATTAAAGATATCATACATTTCGGTCATGTGACATATAAGATGTCATCACTTTCTGAATATCACACTCAAACATAACGCAAATTTTGTCCAGTAACAGTCTGGACGATGTTTATGTATAACCAGAGGACCAAGGCGCTGAAGGTTAAAGATTAATAACGTCTGTCTGATGCAAAGTTGCAACCCAAGGCAAAAAGATCTTTGAAGATATTCCGTTTTAGACGGATTCGAGATTTATACCGCTTGTGACTAACATCGATTGTGGCTGTATACTGGGTTCGTCTACTGAGTAACACGACGCGTGGCACTAGAGGAGCGGGAGTTGCTCAATCTTCGAGAGCAACGAACTTGCCCTGTTTTTAAGGTTTGTGTTAATCCAGCTTTAAAAGGTGAAAAAAAAAACTTTGCAGAAAACCAACCAAGAATTATTCATACAACGAACCATTGGCTTAACTCTATATTTCCCTTAGTTTTCAATGTTAAACCAAGTCTGGCAATGAAAGCTTCATTAATTTCCGAACTTAAACATAATTTTTGGAAAGGACAATCAAAGGTCATTCACATAAGTTGGGCATATTTGAGGGTCAAATGTTAAAACCAAATCCACCTATGTAGGCAACCTTGAATAACCTGTAGGAAAAGATGCCCCTTTATAGAGGACCTTCCTAGACCAATTACACCACAAACCAATACCATTCGCTCTGTAGTTTTAGTCGAACAACATTTTGATAATGTTCATAGGTACAAAACTGTTATAGTTAGACGACCGTGACAGCCATCCCGAAGTTCTAACCGACAAAAAGACAAGAATCTTTTTCTAAAAATCAAGTGAGCCTGGTAGTATATGGCAACGTAGATCTCTTAATTTTAAGCCAATAAAAATGCTTTATCTGCAGTCATAATTAGTTACACGATGGGTGCCACTAGTGGAGCAGGAGTTGTTCCCCCTTCCGGAGCACCCTGGATTTTGTAGGGTTCGTGTTACTCAACCTATAGTTTTCAGTGTAGTGCTATGTGTTCTATGTTTGTATTGCGTTTCGTTTTGTTGACCATGGTCTTGTCTGTTTTCAGACAACGAGTTCTGTCTGCCTCTTCGATATCTTTGAATTCCTTTTTTTTCAGGAGACAGTAAGGTTGATCTAGTGATCGGCAAACATCATTGATTTGTAGAGAAGCAATCAAAGAAATTTTCCCAGTTTTTTAACAGACCAAGCAGAGAAGAATAACCTGTAAATTGTGGACCGCCTATGTGGTGTAATGGTTAGTGTGCTCGCCTCGACTGTGAAAGGTCATGAGTTCGATCCCCGGCCGGGTCAAACCAAAGATATCAAAACAGGTATATGCTGCCATTCCACTACGCACACAGCATTTAGGAGTAAGAGCAAAGATTGGACGGGCCAGAGTCATAATAATGTGACTGGTTAAAGTGGCATATCTTCCTGCGTACTGTTGCTTTCGTGAGCTAACAAGAAAAATCCGGCTCAGCGTGTCGGCCTAGTACAAAGCTGTATTCATTCATCAACACTCTAGACGTTAAGCACCATCCAATCAAACAGTCAATGTATATTGTGGAGAGACGGGCCGTGGACGAGGAACTCACTGCGGAAACAAATTGATGACAATAGCTCGATTTACTCTTCGGGTCCGTCAGATAATCTTAACTTAGACTGTCTTGACAGCCATCTGGAAGTTCCAATTGACAACGATCCAAGAATCATTTTTAAAAAGTCAATTCAGCCTGGTAGCTCATGACACCCTTGATCTCTCAGCCAAACAAAATGCATTATCTGCAAGAGACAGATAGAATAATCTAGTGATATATAAAAAATCATTTATTTGTAGAGGACCAATCAAAGAATTTTTTCCAGTTTTACTTTAACAGACCAAGCAGAGAAGAATAACGTGTACATTGTGAGGGTACGAACGAAATGCCGTGGACGAGGGACTCACTGTGGAAACAAAGTGATTGCAATAGGTCGATTTTCTCTTCGGGTCAGATAAGCTAAAAGATAATAACAGAACAATTAAAATACCTTTTATTGGAAATCTACATCATATGTTCATGACATATATAATTCAAAATTCAACAAAACTCATTTATAACAGTAACAGGTTTTAATTTCACATTTAATGCGAAATAGAAAAAAGTCAAAGCTGAATTTCTCACATAGCATAGTACAGACATACCAACATTTTCATCTTTTAAACAAAGAATCTGATTGGCCCAATGCTTACGTATAAGCAGCATTTCTTTTTTTTTGGCCTGCGACTAGGAAGAAATAAATCCAAGATTCACATTTCGGCAAACACCAATACCGCACATATCTACTAGTTGGAGACTTATTCCGTATAAAGACTAAGTAAGAAACAAATTATTGTTGTTTCAGTCTAAAAATCTTTTTTTTCCAAGTAGTGCTAAGTAATTGTTGGAAACTTGTTGTCAACAAAAAAAATGTATTGCATTACAAGAAAATATTGTGTTCCTTATAAAATTGGGAATTATTGTTACTATTAATCTTTACTTACGTCATAAATATTTTTAAATCGTATTTTCAAAACAGAATAATTAATATTTTCACCACATAAAGAAGCTGTTTTTGGTGGCTAAGAATTCTTTTTAATTGACTAACTCTAACCTTTAATGACCTATGAGGCCTTATATTGATACATTGCGGTTAGTTAACTTTCTTTTTATCATTTCAAAAATCGAATACACTCTAACAACAGATGAGGTATGGGTTAATATATACTTGTTCTAGGTCGATGGTTGTCGAATGGAGTGGTATAAAGCCCTATCGACCAATCATAATATCATTATACTGATATGAAGAATTATATAAACTTTCTAATGATAATAAGTTCATAATGAAAAATATAACAATTGTGTTGAATTTAATATTTTGGATAACTTAAAAATGATATTATGATAGATAAACTTGCATTGATACATTTCTTTATGCAGTGAGTGCCATTTTGGTCATCAAAGAAGATGGTCTTATTTAAAATATAACAAATGTCAAACATTTTGTGAATCCAACCTTAATAGCTCATGTCAAGTCTAAAAAGCAGTTTTATATAATTTACTGTTAAGGCTTAAACAATTGCACAAATTTCAAACATAAATCTGACCAAAATATATCTATATAAAAATATTTGTCCATTCCATGGCACCATGTTTCAACAAAAGAAAATACTATTCAAATACATCTTGTTAATAATATTAAAGAACAAGTTTCTTAATCAGAGATTCAAAACACATTTCCAAATTGCAACGTGAGTATCAAAAATGTAAACTAAAACACGATACTTCTTGATTACTGAATGACCATCTTTATTTCGTTTTTAAAACGAAATTACAACATAACCAACTAACATCACTGTCACAGTTGCTTTTTATGTTCTCCATGAGTCTGAGATATAGATGAGCAAAACGGCGTACATTCTTCACATTTTTGTATGAGAACCCTAAAAGAAAATCAAATAAGCATTTAATCGTGTTGATGTTTCCAAATCATAATAACCATATAAATTTTCAATCTCTGTTTTATGTTTTCTGTTATATGTTTTTGCACCCAACCAAATCCTATTTTTATTTTTCATTTTGACTATGTTTCGCCAAATTAAAATAGACGGTCTGGGTTCTTGTTAAAAAGTTTTTACACGCCTGTTCGAATTTCAAATTTATCAATGATGAATAAATATGGTGAATTTTGATATGGTGCGTTAAATGGTTTCAGGATTTACATCTTATCAATAGCATTTAAAAGTCCGAAGATGTGCGTATTCGATTAATGTAGGTTCATGTCTTGAATCCATGTAGTGGAAATTATAACGGGATCCAGAATTTTGACTCTTATATTAAGGGAAGCTTCTCTATATCAGACTCACCGATTTCCAATACAGACCGACTAAATGCAAAAATTATTTTCTCTTGATCAGTATGATTTTAAGCCTTCAACTTTCTTTGAAAACTTTTGTGTGTCTATTTGTTTTGTTTAGCATGTTTATATATTTCAAATGCCAACGTGTCGATTTATAAGGGTTTTCTCGGCAAATCTGAAAACTTGTCCTTTGTCACGTGGTTTTATTTTCTATTTAAAAACTTCACTAGTCGGTAATTTGCAAATCACCTGTTGTGCATACATATTCGTATAAAATTACTATAGAAACATTATATTAAATGAAGGTATCACGTGTCAGTTAAAATTGGTATCGTAATGCCTAGTTATATACTTATCTTTATTATCAATATTTGATTTCTTCATATCAAATGAAAAAAACAGTTAAACCTCGTTTGTCTCGAGATTGTCAAAACTCTAGTTATTTTCGTCGACTATTGACGTCGCCTTATCGGTGTTTAACTATATTTTGAACTATTTTTGTTGTATATATTTTACATGAAAATTTATGGACCGCCTCGGTGGGGTAATGTTTAGCGTGCTCGCCTCGAATGCAGACGTCGTTGGTTCGATCCAATATAAAAATAGGAGATGTGGCATGATTGTCCATTAGACAGCCACCCACCAAGTGACAGTAGAATTTTAACCAAGGCCGGTTCAATCCAAAGACATTAAAATTGGTACAGCGTGTTGATCTAGTACAAAACAGGGTTCATTTATCATCACTGATTATTAATATGCTCTCTTTCTGAATATGCATGAAAGATTTGGCGCTGGACATTACGGACCATTCAATCAATAAATCAATCAATGATTTACGCCTTTCATCTAAATCCATTGTAGAATAAACCCACGTGACAGATCAAAAGTGCATAGTCAAATGAGACAAGACAAATTTGAAACAAACTAAAAAAGATAAAACATAAACAAAAGGAACAAAGCTACCTTTTATACCCTAGTTTCAAGCAGTTCCTGTTGTCAAGCATTATTGTCTGTATGTGTTTTTTTTTTTTTTCTTTTTTTTCTTTTTTTTTGTACTGATGCTTTTCTTTTTTTTCGTTCTGTTGCGGACTTGTCTTTCGTCTGCCCTTTATGTTTCTTTTCATTTTTAACCTTGTCACAAAAAGTGATACTTTTCCCCTCTTCGCCCAAAAAATTTGACTCATTTTTCAAGTAAGATTTAGTATAAATTTCAACTATTTTACGATTATTACAGAATTATGGGTTTACATTTAATAATAGTAACTTTGAATCAAAAATTGGAATCATAAATATATAGAAAATATTTAAAATCTCGACATTGTAGACGGTTTTGATCTCTAGTTTAGGCAACCATTTACATAGTTATATAGTATAACTGAAGTACAGGACATTTCATAACATGGTTGCAGCCAATACTTAAAGGTTAAAACGATGGCCAAACGCAGTCGATTGAAAAAATTGGTATTATAAATTTATTTGAGCGGCTAAAATGGAGGTAATCAAATATTACCAGGAAGTTCAGCTGTATGCTTTATTCTCGTTTATGAAATATGGATTTTGAAGAAAGCTGTTAATTTCCTTCTTGAAGTTAGATGAAAGCAATTCGAAGATACCAAAGGGCAGACAGATCTTCAATTTCATTGTTCGACGTTACGCCGTTAGAACTACATTTAAAAGAGCTGTATTCCATTTGTTCAAATAAGCATCTAATCATGATATTTGGCACTGTACGGAAATAAGAAGTTAATGCCTAATCAAACTTCTTAAAATTTGGTCCCTAACATATCTGGTAACGGTTTATCCATAAAAATGCGATGCACGCAGGAATCATAACAATCACCTAGTTTTTATTTAAAACAAAAAGAAAACTAGTGTTTCGAAAAATTCACTCACCTTTTCAAGGTTAGCAGTCCGTATTCCCTGAATAGTTTCGTCAAATGCAAACACATTTCCATTCGATGTCGAAGAGGCACTTTCATTTGGATCAGGCGATAAGGAAAAAGTTACAGGCGAACTACACATTCCACTATCAACAGATACAGATCTCAAAATGTGGTCTGCCTTTTTCTGAAGTTCATCTCCCGTCAAGCCCAAATCTTCTTCTTCGTCTGAACTCTCTCGTGCAAGATCAGGGACACTTGAAACGGCTCCTATCATTGCTAATGATGCAAAACTGTTCATGGCAGAGAGAACATTACTGCTCTTGCGTTTTTTCCCTTTGAAAATAAATGACAACTAAAAATAGACCGTCAATTTCTAGTGTGCATCGATTATTCATAATAAAATAATGACTAATGACTTGTACCCTATATGGCGCAAATACGTAAAATACTGTGCCTATCCTTATCAACACTCGTAGTATCAAAGGGACCGGTATCAGTGAAAGCAAGATTCAAAACAGAATATTTTAGTTTTTTAAACGTATGTGTGAGTTAATTTGAATTTAAAAATAGTTTGTTAATCGGATAGTTGAACTGGGCCAAAAAAAAATACATCAGTGAAATTTGAGCGTAGAATATTTTCAGATGAAGACAGCTAATCCCATCGTAATGAAGTTTATTTGAGACAATGAAAGAGGACGTGAACTAGGGTTATTTTTTTCAAATAAGTAGTAGCCAGTAAACTAGTTTCTCGAAAAATATTTGTGGGGTACTAGAATTACATATCATACATAATTGTGCCTTTAAAATCTGGTCTAGGCTGATGTCTGAGTAAAAATAAACAGTGCTTTATGATTTTAGTTCGAATTGTGTGTAAAAAAATAGTGCATTATGATTATAGATCGAATTGTTTGTAAAAAAAACAGTGCTTTATGATTTTGTGTCAAGCTGTGACGTTAAAACATTGCTATTTATTTACAATTATTATCTTTTTATGGTAGTAATGAGTAATATCTGTTTGTTCGACATCTTCGACATCTTCGAATTTTTATTCGTTTTGAAAATGTGCTTTCCTATATTTGTTATGTATCTTTTACGATAACATTTAATGTTTACATCCTAGCATTAGCCACTTAGTATACCCGATGAATTTTAACCAAAATATGCTTCATTAGAAATCAAATTAGCATCCGCAAGTTTGTTTAATAGTTTTGTTCAAATATTACGTCAACTTCATAATATATTTTCAAAGAGCCATGATAGATTTTATTTCTTTCCTCAGTATATGAACAGATATAAACCCTTGTGTCATTATGAGGACATTTGTCACATTGTAGTGGGAAAATTTATTACCCACTAATTAATCTCTTTGTTGACCGACATCCTCAAACAGAAACAAGAATGTCACAAAATAATATTCTAAATTATCACATGAAATTTTCTTAATAAAATACCCGTTTTCAAAATTGATAACTTGTATTAAGCTTAGCAAACTCTATAGATGTAACAGGGTGTACCTGAATTATTTTGCAATAAAGTTGAAATTTACAATAACGAAAGAAATCTTCTTTGATCACATAGCTTCACTATACATTTAATTATAGAAATTATAAAATGGCAAAACGTGTGGATTCTGTCTTTCTGGCATAATATTCTATATTCTTTTACTTTTAATATTAGAATGAGAAGTTTAAGTGGATTATATCCCTGGATCAAGGTACCCTATTAGGAGAAATTGTAATAAATGGGTGTTTTCATATGTAAATGACAGACTGTCTGTCTTTTCTGTCATGCATGGTAGTTTGGTAAAGAGAAATAATAACAGTTCATGCATAATATTTTTTGTTTTTGTTTTCTTTTTAGTTTGTATTCAAATTTGTCTTGTCTCCTGTGACTTTTCTCTCACATGGTTATTCTACACTAAACATATATGATTTACATAATTTCATGCATTTCAAACTCCAAAGTAGAAAATCTAGGCGAAAAATCCAAAACACACAGTCAAAAAAGAATAATAATACAAACAACAAACAAACAAACAAAATTAAACAAAACGAAAAGGAAATAATATTCCACAAAAGCGTCTACAATACACAGATAGGGCATGTGTTCATGATGGGTAATCGGTATTTTTGCCGAAATGTTGCTGTAAATCAGGTTTATGGCAATTGAAAAAACAATTAGTACTTCAAAATGATCATCGTAACAGGTTGAGACACACTTAGAGCACAATAATCAATAAATTCATTTTTAAATTCATAATTCTGGAGAAAAATTATCACCAACAATAACACTGACCAAATTAGCCTACTTAATTGTTCATGCTTACTCTTGCTTCATTTTGGCTTTGACCAAATATGATATTAATTATGACATAATGGACTTAACAACGGGTGTCGCAAGCAGGTTAGGGTGCTTAACCTTCTGGAGCGGGATCAGATGCTCATAAAGGGTGAGTATCTCCTGTCTTGCGCGCATCACCTGTTGTGTAATCAACTTAATGTCAATTCAAGGAGAGGTCAAACCGGTAAGAAGGTTCATAACTAGATGAGATACACTGATACCTTCTAGATCAACCAATTCGTGATAGCGACCATAAAATGTTATTATTATAAAGCACAATTATGTATTAACATTTGTAAAACAAACAAATGCAGAATTCATTTATTGTTTGCTTGTTCTTAGACAGCTTCAATGTATATAATGTGCTAATTGATTCATTTGAACTTGTTGTTTTGCATGTACCTTTTAGTATACAAAAGACTCTTTACAAGTGTACAAGGAGTGGTATTCAAATCTTGTTAAATGCACCTACATATGTGGATGCGGTGCGGACTCCCTTTACTTTAATGAAATTAAATACAAGACCAAAGGCAACAAAATGAAACGAAAGACAAACATAGAACACTCAAATCCACACTGAAAACTGAAGCTGTTGTAACATGAACTCTTCAAAAACCGGAGATAAAATACTAAGCGGATATCCGGTAAGGAATTCATCAAACTTACTTAAAGATTTTATTTGGATGTAATCATTTTTGGTAAATTCAAAGAGTTATTTAGTAATTTCGAACCCTAATCTCTAATAGTACAATTAACCTTTTAATCATTATAATTCTTGCAAAAATAGAGATCATGCCATGAAAATTAACATTTGATGACATGATGTTTTACTTTATTGTAAACAAATAGATTTCTTTCATTTTAATGTATGTTTTCCCAAACAGAGGCGTTCATTGTCTTTTTTATTTCATCGGAAATATGATGTTAATTATCTTATATGTTATTGACAATGTAAAAATATCATTAAGGTTTTGACAGTTAATATTATACTTAATAACATACCGCAATGTTATTGCAGCTAAAATAAGTGTGGGGTCAGTTTAATAAGCATTTTATCACAATAGATATGAAAATGAAAAGATATGGGATAAGTGTCAGAATGACTGCTCTCCAACAAAGACAAAAAATTTTGCAATTTTGTGTATTTTTTCACATGTAAATTAATGAGTAGTTAAACAAAACCATTTAACACGAATTTAACAACTTCAAAATTCGAAAGATTGGTATTACACACATTGGGGAGAATGTAATTCCATGGTTCTCAATAGTAATTCACAGCTCCCCAATAATAACAAATTCTCAGAGATCTAGTTCTCCATAACAATGACAAATGTAAATATACTAAGCACATTTCACCACTAACAAATATTTTTGAATGGTCTTCCAAGTTGCTGATACAGATAAATATTATTTATATGATCTGAATGAAACCAGCAAATAAATGACGAGATATTTCAGAATCTTAAAAGAACAAGAGTATCAGAAGTCGGGACAGTAATTGCATAGGGGGAATAATTTTTAAATTCTCATTCATCTACAAAACTATGTAAAATCAATAAGGAGAAAAATTGATTGTTTGCCTTACCATAGAATTATTCTCAATCGGTCGTTCACTCTTATTACGTGTACATAGAATAACCAAAATATCTGTCTAAACAATTCATCAATATACCGTCAAAAATCTCATAATAGTCAACTTTTTTTTCTATTGTGCTCTCATTTTTACATAAATATTGTTTTTGTAAATCAATTTAACATGCTATAATCGGAATACGTCATCACAAAAAAATATTTCTTATCTTTAGAAAAGAAAAAATAATATAAATGTCTTTAAAACAATGAGATCACATAGTAAACACAATTTTTTGGTGAAAACAGGTCCTTTAGATGAAGTTCGATCAGAAGCATTTGAACTCGCCCAGCTTTAGATTTCATTGTAGAGTTTTGTGTTTTATGTTTTCTTTCTTTTCATTTTGTCTGTCTCCCTACTTAACGATTTCTGTCTGCCCCTATGGTATCTTAGAATTCGTTTTAAATGCATGCATTGGACACATTGATTACAATTTACCGGGCATTACCCTTTTGATAACAGTACATAAGTAAATATGCATAGTATATCACGTAAATTAAATATTTTATCATTTTCTATAAAAATCATTAGCTTCCTAAGGAAGTAATTGGTGAAACTTTTTAATTGACAGAACTTCTGGATCAGTCAATCTTTCAACAACCCTGCTAAAACAATCTAACAATTATTAAAAAAAACGCAAATAGACGCAGATCATCTCTTGAAATTGTCGTAATATTATGCTACCTTACAATCGCCAAAATGTCAGAAAATGAACCTCACGTATGTCCAGTGAAGAAAACTCATGTGAAAAATTGAAATGTATCGCCAAAGTTCAAGTATGTCTCTTTCTATTCAAAGGAACACTCGATTGTCATATTTTAAAAATAGTTTCACATTTTGTATTTCGGGGCCTTTTACTGCTTCTGTTATTGTGTGGACTCATTGTTGAATGCTGTAACGGGACCTGAAGAAGTTTAGATAAAACTGTCATTGGTGGATGGCTGTCTCATACTTCTTTTTTTATAAAACTACCTAAAGGAGATTGCAATAATTTCAATTCTGATTAGTATGGAACCATTCGACTCCCTCTAAAAAGTCAAATGGTATGCAATAGGCGATTTTATTTTCCATGAAAATTTTTACTTGTCATATAAAGGAATACACTCAGATATTACGAAAATTAAGACTTTGGGAAAATTCTTTCCGTAGAACTGAAGCTTAGGGAACTTATCTAAAGTGAACATTATCATTATTCATCAAGTACAAGAAACAAACCTTGCAGATGTGCAATCTACGTACGGAATAAAGTATACGAGGGTACATGATGTGAAGAAGAGAACAAATCGGAGAAAAATCTGTTATTTTTAATAAATATTATCATAATAAATAAATCCAAAATGATTAATATCCTTTGACATGACATAGAAAAAAGTCTAACAATCATTGACTCAAACAACGCAAAAAAACGGAAGATATCGAACTGGTTCATCAATATACTGTCTTTATCTAATAAAATTGTTTTCAGTATTATTATTATTATTTGGTTTATTAAATCATTTTGAAGTTTTTATGTCAAATAATGTATTGAATTGTGATGAGATCATTTTTAATTAAATACGTAGCCATCCCTTCTCAATACCTT
This sequence comes from Geukensia granosissima, assembly GCA_032357055.1. Classification (NCBI taxonomy): domain Eukaryota; kingdom Metazoa; phylum Mollusca; class Bivalvia; order Mytilida; family Mytilidae; genus Geukensia; species Geukensia granosissima. Next base: position 3,210 of record JAULBM010124706.1, on the reverse strand, counting down.
TATTGCACTTATTTGTTGTCTTTACCGTCGGATTTGACTTCTCATTTCGATTGGTTTGGCTTTGAGTGCTTCATTTGTTATGTTTGGATGTTGGACTTTATATTGTTCGGTTCTAATGATACGGATGAGAAGTTATTCCTTGATATGAACATAGCAAAGCATATTTGTATTTTAGAACAAAAAGTTTCATCCTTTTTGACATTAAGTTTCATCCTTTTTTGACATTGATAATCCATATCGTCTAATTAGTGAGTTCATTCACAATCCAATGTGGTGTGTTGTAATGTAATTATTAGGTGACGCATAGTCATTTACCATGGCGTTTGTGGTACCGACATTGCACAATGTAAAAGAAGTCAATACAATGTAAATAATATCTGTTTTTTGTATGAGGCAAACAACAACAAATAAAACATTATTGTATTATGTGTTTAATATGCCTTATTACCATTGATTATAATAAGTTTTCTCATCATCGTAAATTAAAATGTAAAAAAAACACATATAAATTATAAAGAGACATCGCCGAAGTTCTGTGGAATGTTCGGAGACCACGCATAAGAATAACATCACATCCAAGCTTATGTCCGACCAGAAACCTAACAATTGTTTTATTAGGACTGTGATTCACAGCCACACATGCATGCAAATGTAATTCATTGCGGCATGTGCCGTTTGAGGGACATTTAGTTTATTATGTAGTGACCTAAAATTTAAGTGTAATAAAAAAGGTGAACAAAAGCCAACATTATTAGCCGTTTATATAGTGTTATATCGTCTTTCCTCGATAATTTAATCTTATTAAATCTTCAAAATTCTCACCAAAGCTGTAAACAATAAACAACAAATAGGTTTGTTTGTTTGTTTGTCTGATTGATTGCGGTTTAACGCCACAACAATATTTCAGTCATATCGCAGCGGTCAGTTTTACTGGTGGAGGAAACCGGAGTACCAGGAGAGAACCACCGACCTTAGAAAGGTAACTGACAAACCTTATCATGTGCGATGCGAGTTAAACGTAAACTCAGGCGCGAACTCACACCGTATGGGTGATAGGATTTAGTGATCTGTACAACGTAAGTTTAAATCAACTACCTAGACCACTCGTCCGCCCAGCCCCCCTCCCCCCCAACAAAAAAAAATAGGTAGAAAAATGTTTTATTGTTGTTATTAATATAAATGCTGTAAATCATCATAAAAACTGGGAATTTTTTTAACACTTAGTTTGAAATTGAGTGTCCAACATTTTCCGCAGTACATTGTTAAAAATATTTTTAAAAATTTAAAATAAATGTGGTTCAAAAATGTTGATGCATTGGACAAAGTAGCTGTATTTCAAACCTATTTAGATTAATAGTCCACACCATGACAGAATCTTTTGAACACAGCTTTAGCAATAAGTTGAAAAAAATGGAAAATTGTATAAAAAGCAACAAAAAAGAACGGATTCTCGAACCACTAGGACGTTAAAACAAATTTGAAACACGCTTGTACAAGGGTGGTACCTGCCAAAAAGTCCGTTTAGACACAACGCATTAAGGGATTTCTAGAGCATTGATTTGATAAAGTCTATGAGAATGTGATATGAAATGCATTTTAAAGCCGTGCGTCTTTTCAAAATAAAATCATAATTACCCATTGGAGCACAGGAAATTATTTCTTTTTCTGTTGCACCGTATTTTCTACAAACACCTTGTAGCTGTCGAGTTTCAGTCTGGAAGGAAAAACGTTATATGCAATTAAAATTGAACATTGAAATTTATTAAGAGATGATTTTTTTTCAATTGAAGTCTTGCATATCAAATGACATTTAATCAAGTTACTCGCCTTTTATCGGTGAAAGTAGAAAAAAGGTGGCTATTTTACTCAGTCATTCTTGATATCTTGGATAAGTCATCTCTGGTTTTTTTTCAAAAGATGTCTTAAAATTACCGATTTTCGTAGCTAATGTAAACGATACATTGGTATGTTAATAAGATTTTTTTAATCCATTTAACCCTCTTTAAGATTGAATAAAATCTGTTTACTTTTAAGTTGTATTATTGTGAATAAAATGTATAAAACATTTCGTCAATACGACGAAAGAATTCGATCCATCAAACAGACATACGTTTAAGTACTTAAAAATAAATAACGCAATGGACCGATTAAGGAATTCAACTTCTTTCCTCGTAAAACTCAGTGCACAATCTCAGCGCCCTCGTATATGGCGTCTTAACAAATGAAAACAAAGAAGAACAATTACGTTCCCAGAAGTATGTGGCATTTTTGAAATGGTCTTTTACGACGTTGGTTACTTTGTCCTTGTTATATAAAATGCAGATTCAAAATTTTCGTTTTTTTTTTTGGTTTTAAGAGCACATACTAATAACTTACCCTATATCCATCAACCTTATTTTTTAATTCATTGGCTTTCTTAACTGTCCTTCTATACTGCTGTTTGACTATTTTAAGCTGTACTAGATCTTTTTCTTGTATGACTAATACAAAACCTGAAGATAAAAGGCAAAGACATCCAGTTAACAAAAATGAACTATCGCATTTACACCAATACAGTTAAACTTCCTTGAGGATCTTCAAAGTGAAATTAGCATTGCAGATAATAAGAAAATCCTGTTTTACTTTTTAATATTTTGTGATAGAGTGATGACAAAAAATTGCTGTAAAAAAATAATGTTTTTAGCAAAATTTTAAACATAAAACATCGCATAACAGTTCAAACAACAGACATTTTGACATTTGAAAATACAGTCTTGCAGTTTTCATAGTGCTTTCTTTCTTCCTTTTTTAAAATTAAAAAATATGCTGTTTTACTACGTTTACCCTTTTTATTTAGTTTCTGTGTTTGCATTTGTACAAATGAGAAACAAGAGACTACATTCCCTCATTAGAACAAGTGGAATACCGATATTTGTAAAAAGCTATAAACCGCCAAAAACTGCTCTTACCTGAATATCATCGAAAATGTAACAAAACATATAACACAACGACATACCAATGACCACTATTTTTAGACAGATGAGACATGTGGTGGGGTTTAACTAAGTGGGATCCCAACCCTCTCCAAACTCTAGTGGTCAAAGACAACAAACGCAATAATAGACGAACTATAAAAATCAATCATAAATTCTTCTCTAAACAAATGTAATATCACTGGTTTTTACTACAACGAGTAACACGACGGGTGTCACTAGTGGAGCAGGAGTTGCT
>JAULBM010124596.1:0-18623 GCA_032357055.1 Geukensia granosissima | reverse complement strand
AACTCACCCTGGTTTTTGTAGGGTTCGTGTTATTTCAGCTTTAGTTTTCAGTGTAGTGTTGTGTGTTCTATGTTTGTTTTTCGTTTCATTTTGTTGGCCAAGGTCTTGTCTGTCTTCCGACTTAACGATTTCTGTCTGTTCCTTTGGTATCTTCGAATTCCTAAGCAAGTTAAGAACGTAAAACAAGTAACGTTTAAACATAAAAAAACAACGAAATCAACTGCATTACAGTGCAAAATACCGACAGCCATGAATAATATTGGATATCTAAATTATAGGTCTGCCTCATACCTAGACGTACACCTCAAAATTGACAGTAAGGGCGGGTTACGAACAAAACATTACGACAAGAGAGATGACTTGATTTTTAGATCGTTAACTTTCCGTTCATGTCTAGCAACATTCCAGCCGCACCTCCATGCGGAGTGTATATTTCGCAGTTGATGTGCTTCCTATCAGTATTTCATTGACAGAGAGTTGAAGCTGACAAGAAAGTTACTGAGCCAAAGGATTTCTCAAGGAAACATTATAATCAACAATCCAGAAGTGTTTCGGTGATAATCATGGTTTGGTTGACCGGTACGAAATATCCATTTCACAAATAACAATAGATATCTTCCCACTGTTGTGAATACAAATCCGTTCTTATACTGGTTGTGATTAACATCGATTTTGTTGGCCATGGTCTTGTCTGTCTTCCGAATTAACGATTTGTGTCTGCCCCTTTGGTACATTCGAATTCACTTTTAAATATAATAAAATTCTTATATTGTATCTTCAATATTATCAAAAATAATACCCCATAGCTATACTGTTGCAGTTTGCCAACATTGAACTGGCCCATGGACTCAACTCTAGGTTTTGAAATATGCGAAAAATGTGACAAGATGTTTTAAAAGTTCTCGCATACCATAAAAAGCAACACTCGGTATTTAGCATGACTATTTGTAGGAGTATATAAATATAGAACAAGGTAATATTGTATCAATTAAGTCAATGGCAGAATATTTAAATTGATGAAATGGCTGCTAAGTATGACGTAAGGCCACTTACTTTTTCTATTAAACATCAAGGAATTTTTAAATGTTCAGTAACATGAAGCTCAATGTGCGGAAAATAAAAATATAATTGCGGATGCATGCCATTTTATAGAAGAAACAGAATAATTTTTTAGGGAGTTTTTCAACCTTTGATATTTAACATTTTTATATAGACTACCATATAATTTTAAACCCACTAAGAACAGATCTATATTCTGATATCAATATAGTTGTTTGCAAAATAACCAAGAAGGATGTCACGTCATCCAATCGCTGTTTGTATATGTTCAAATAGTTTTTTAAGTTTTGAAATAATAGTCTTGTTTTGCCTTTTTAATAAATAGAAAACACAAATGGTATTATTATCCATGAGACAGCAATCCAAATAGTCCAAATTGCAAACTCAGTATTTACTACTACTCGTTTTACAGTGTTAGCTGTTTGGCCGATCAAATTGTATGCATCTATTACGAAACACAGTCAACTATGTTTTTGGTAACTTACCGGATTTGAAAATTGTAAGGTGTCTTTTAGAAACAGGCAATGGTTTATCTTTCTAAAGTACATGCCCGTCTTTTTGGGCCGGGTCCACATTGTCAAAAAATAAAGTTTGTTTCTAGTTTTCGTCCGAATGAGAGCATTAATTTGCTCGGTAGGACGTAAAACACAATCCATCATCACTAGTTATCTCTTATTAATGCTAAAATTCTAAAACACTGAAAATACAGAAAGGCCTCTAAAAGTAATGTAGTAAGAAGTTGTCCCTGCCGTCGGATTTGGCTTCCCATTGCGGTTTGTTTGGATTTGAGTGTTTTTTGTTATATTTGAATCTTTATCTTCCTATGTTTCGTTCTAATGCTACTGATGAGAGGTTACTCCTTAAAATGTACATATAGCATACCTAAATTTTCCATATTGATTTAACATTGGTAATTTTGTATTATTTGTTTGCCGGTTTTTGATTTCTTCTAGAATTAACCATATCCTTCGACTGGTCCACTCTTGAGTGATCTTCGGTATTCTTTTGCTTTCTATAGAATATGTTTTTATGAAAGTTTTGTTTCAAAGAATAAAGTTCTGAAAACATCTGTTTGACCGTTTCGTTTTTGTTTTTTTGTGTGTTGTATCATTGCACTAACGTCCTTTGATAGCTAAGTTAAAGAAATTCAACTATACCATATAGCAGACAGAAATCGTTAAATCACAAACAAGACAGTTGTCAACAAAAAGAAAAAACGCAAAAAGAAAAAAACGCAAGACAAACAGAATACGCACAACTACACTGAAAACTAAAGCTAGAGTAACAAGAACCCAATAAAAACTAGGGAGAGTTCAGGTGGTCCGGAAGGGTAAGCAACTCCTGCTCCACTAGTGACACCCGTCGTGTTACCCAGTAGACTATTTATGCATGATTAGGTAGAAAAATATTCATTCTATTGGTTATATTTCGCCAATAACATTTATCTTAAATAGTTTTTATTGAAATTTAAAGCCATACTGGTCATCTCTGCAGACTTTGCATTTATATGCGAATTTTAATGCAACTTTAACCTGGTATATATAATTAATTCCACGGTGTTTTTATATCTATATATGTATTACAAAATTCCTAAAAAGTAGTATAAGATGAACAAGCTATATCAATAAACTTTCTCCAAGGTCGATACTGTTGATTTTATATTTCACTTGTTTCATGGATAAATTTTGTATTAATGCTAATTAAATATCAAACATTTATTGTTCAAATTTACATTACTTCTTCCGCAGCATAGTGGTTGAAAACTGGTACCAATGAGAATTATTGACTAGAGGTTTAGATCAATCGTCGCAACTTATTCAACGGTATATTGATCAATAATATTACCTGGTTGTAATGGGATATGAAGGTAATATTGTCAGAAAGAAATTTGTTGATGTACGAATCGTTCGCAGTAAAACTGGTTATGCCATCTTAAAAGGCTGTTCGTTTTACAACTGGACTTTAAACAGACATTTAAGACGGTTGTCAAAAGATGTGATTGATGAAATAAATAGTATTAACTATCGGATGAGACTTATTTCACAACAATCAGCCCAAAGAATGAAAAGGAGTGAAAAGTTGGTAAAAACTTATGACCTACCGCCGTTAAAACCAGCACAGGAAACGGGTTCCGGAAAAAAGAGTAATAAAAATTTGGAAAGCAATAGTTCAAATCAAACAGAATTAAAAAAGGGAAATAATTATATCAAAGGACTTCGACAGGATATGCATTCAACATCGCCTACAGATGGACGGGATTATCGCAAGATGTTTTATTCTCCAGCACCATGTGCTGAAAAGGATTTTGAAGTTGATAGCGACGAAAATATAATATCATTAGTAGAAGAGGAGTCGAGCATGTATCCACATATCAAAGTAGATAAATGCGAAGAAAAACTCCCACCGGTTGACAAAGTGAAAAACAGTGTGCCGGAATATGCACAAAAAAGACCGGAAAGAAGTACAAGTTCAAACAGTTTAGACGTTCCATCACCGGCACTTAAACGGCGAAATCGAGACGGCAAATGTGTAACAATTCTAACACCAAGTTTGCAGTCAAGTCTTTCCGAAAGTAGTATTGTTGATGCAATGCAGCAGGATTTAGATGATGACTCTGTCGACAAAGGAATAACGTCCATTCTTAAACCATTGACAATTGCATGTGGAAAAACTAGATCGACAGCTAGAAGTCAAACTAGCCATCTAACAGCAAAGAGAAGCATCTCTAGATCACTATCTCCCCGACTGACAAACAGAACACAAGCGACGCCAACACTAATAATAAAAGGATCTAATCAATTAAACTAGTATGCAACAAGTGGACAACTGTTGGTCTGTATGCAAAAAAATTATTATAACAGTATTGCTTAGTATTTGAAAAAAATATCTTGTTTAAGTAACAACATATAATTTTGTCAATACGTCTGTTATTATCCTTAGAATGAATGCAAAGCTAAAACTGGAAACTGAGTATATAATCCTTAGCTACAATAACCTTATGTTATATATATGACATTGGTAATAACATAACTATCAGCTGAGATTACTGATTTGCAAGACTGCTGTTTGGATAATATATATAATAATATATATGCAACATCATATTCATAAAAAAGACATTTATCAAACTAAGTCGATATTATGCCAATTTGAAGGATTTTATTCATACTTTATCTTCTTTGTCGGTAGTCATGATGTATGTACAGGTAATTCCTTAATGCAAAAGATATATTTATCAAAACTTACATATATCAGTGTTCAAATGTTCTCAAAACAAAATAAGCTAGCTAAAGAAGATGTATCATGACCAAATGCATATTCTGAATGTATTTGAAATCACGTTTTATTAATGAAGATATCTCAATGAGAAATAGATTTTGATTGCGTAATAGACACAAAAATGATTAAGCCCTCTTGAAATTTTATACTCATTAAAATGTATTAGTTAATTAACACTGCTTGCTACTCAGTATCAAAAAGCAATGTTTTAAAATGATTGTGATAGCTTTTAAATAGTCAAGAACACTATCAAAAAGGAAATGTTTCGTAAATTTGCATAAACTTATAAAAATATAAAAAATTAGAAATTTCCAATTAAAATTTTTAAACAAGTTCTAATCATCAATTCAATCTAATGGAAAATTTTTGAAAAGAATTAAACATAATTTGCAAAAAATGTTGAATACTATTGTTTAGGGTAAGAAAACTTCAATGGGCTGCTAGGAAAAAATCCGACCATAGAAACTTGACTTTATTTTGGGATTATATTCAAATCTTCAGTATCTTTAATTTCCATGCTCAGATTTTTCCCCAGACAAATATAAGCTTAAGGCCTATTTTACCTTTCATGGACTCTTCTCATATAAGTAATCATAGTAATCCTGACTGTTAAACAGAATTTGAAAATAGAAAAAGGAGTATACGGAAATCATTAAGTAAGAAGACAGATACGACCATAGCCAACAGACCTAAACGGAAGACAAAAAATATACAATACACTACACGCACAAAAACAAACGCTTTAGTAAAACAAAACCCCATTTTTCAGGTTCTTTTGAAATTCAAGAAGCCTCTGCTACATATGTGAAACCCTTCATGTGACCCATTGTAGAAAAAACTGGCGATTAGTTATTGATCATTATAGATATAATATCAGTGGCTGCTGTCGTGATTAGCGAAAGTAAAAGCCGGAACTAAGTCAAATCTTGCCTTATGTTTATTTTTATTCTATCGGCATTCGTTACTCCTTGAACGTTAATTTTTCATGAAATTCATAAAACTAGAAACTCATTTAACTGATCTTCATTTTATTGGTCTCTAGCGTGTCGAAGGACGGTAAATCAAGGAATGCGCTTTACACGCAGTTAAATTTGGCTTTATGTATTTGTTATTTACGTATACAAGATGTATATTGTATCTTTATGGCATAAATTCCATATTCTTTCTAATAAATAATTAAAGGTCGGAACACTTGTTTTTGACTAAAAAGCATATTATATTTGCTGGGAAACAGGTTTCTCTTGATTTTCCTTTGTATTTAATCACAAAAACGAGTATTGCAGATTTCATGACAATTTAGTGACTTTTTAAGATGTATTATTTTTAAGATGTATTTAATTATGAAAAATAATGGTCTTTTCCCTTTTATCATGTTACCATTTAAAAAAAAAATATTTTCATCAGGAGCAGCAATTTGTGTTCCCGTCAACCTGTATTTACTATTAGTCTAAACAATTAGGGAAGTCGTGTCTGTGCTAGAAAAGGTGGAACAAGGAACAAATCTAAAAATTCTATCTCCAATTAATAAATATTATATATAGCTTAGAACATATACAAACGGAAGAAATACGGGCAAACTAGAGACAAATGGATATACACAACATGGACCAAAATGGAACAAGAAACAATCGTTATATAAAAAATAAACTATAAACGAACGTTTATATAAGACTAATGCAAAACCCACTATAGAAACCTGGGCTGAACTCAGTTAGTCTGGACGTGTAAGCAGTTTAAAGCTCTTGGAAGACACTCTCCGTATTGCTTAGTTTTTAACCGTTAAAATGATTCACAGGGAAGGGTGTGTCACGATCAAACTTATAATATAAGCAAACTGCTTCTTTAAATATTTCTCCACCCTTTTACAATAAAATATCTATCTTTTTTCTGGGACACAAATATTCTAAACCGACCAGCAAGATTCTAAGTATGCCTAAAATTTCTGGAATGATGACATCAACCGTGGATCAACGTATCCCTGTTTAAACAGTTTTTATCTCAACAATTGAGTTCTATCGATGAGATCTTTATATTGTCGAGGCGATCGCTGTATAAGACGCTGTAATTTGGAATAACGCATGAGCTGTGTCTTGGGCATATAAATACACTTTATTTAGTTTTTACAAGTAAGAAAGAAAAAGAAAATACATGTATAAAGTGAAATTTTAAGTATTTTGTATTGTCATTTGCAGTGTTTGGCCTACTGCTCCGGAAATTCTGCTCCTTACTGACACATGCAAGATCCCCGGTCGAATCCAACCATAAATTAAAACTTTTCCAATGAACAGGGTACATAACTTTATGCCCATAGGTAATTGGAGTATTTTGTGTAGTGAAAGGTATAAAACAGGATTTTCGTTTTATCAGTCACGTTATTCCTGTCACATTTGTTCTTGTTTTGGCGACGCTGATTACTCAAAACCATCAGGGCTCATTTTTACTAAGGATTTCTTTAATTTTCTCCTCCACTCAATATCTTAGCAATAAAACGGTATGAATTTTAGTTCATTAGTTTGAAGATCTTAACAGTTTGACAAAAATAATTCTTCTGACGGTTTATTGAACTAAAGCCAGGTCAGAAACTTAATGCACCCAACAGGCAAAGTAACCATGACTTTCAATTGCATACTGTAAATTCAGAAATTATTGCGTGCATTTATTATTGCAAAAGTTGCGACGCTGGTGATAATGCGAGTTTTAATATTGCGATGTAGTTAATCACGTAACAGAAAACAACTATCAAAACTTCAAATGCGAGTTCTTATTATTGCGATTTGCATCCCGTCGCATTATTCGCAATAATAAAAACATCGCAATAATTTCTGAATTTACAGTAATACATTGAATTCATATTAATGCAGTACTTATATTAAAATCAGTGTAAATTTAACATTGTAGTAAACTTTATATTATTTGAGGAATTTATAGAGATTGTTCTCTTCGTTAATCAAATATATCATGTTTGTTTAAGTAAATTTTACTTAAGCTTGGAATACAAATAAAACGGAAGGGGGTGCGTACATAAGAAAGCCGATGGGCGTCATGCAAATTTATAATCTCGGTACAATAGTCTGGATGAAACGAATTATGTTGTACAGTACATGAAAAAGATATGTCATAAATTGTTTTCTGGGTTGTTGTAACATTGTTATCCATTTCAAAAAGAACAAAGTAATGTCAAGCAGTTAAACAATACTTTTTCAAAAAATATATCCTATTTAATCTTTTAAACATTACTAACGTTGTTAAAAGTCTCGTAATATCTAGTGGCATTTATTATGGGATTAACCAGAATTATAACTAGTAATATGACGTATTTTCTATTACAGATGTTTGTATTTTAAGGTCAATACCAATTATTATAATGAACATATATATAAACTCAAAAATTGATTGAAGAAACACTTATATACCAGATGTTGGAGGTACAGCAACCTACCAATATATATTCTTCAAAACAAAAAGATTAATTGCGTCGCAGATGACGTCATATCTACACAGTTTGGACAGGCTGACAATAGCAAAAATAGAAGACGTCTACTCACATCGATTACAGTCTTCCGCTGTTCAATTGAGAATAAAGATGAACTAGAGTTTCGTCGCCTATTTAATTTTGCAACTCTGAACATACTCAAACTCCAGTTATTTCTGAATGTTGCTAAACATTAAAAACGCTTTATCATTCTGTGCTGATTTTGAAGGGTTACCTATTATAACATAATACTGAATACTGAATAATTTTTAAATTGGATTTCCTGGGTGATTATTTCATTGACAAAAATAACAGACTTCTCATTTACATTCAATATTTTAATAGCAACAATTTGTCTGTTACTTCCAAATGTCCATTTTTGGTTTCATTTTTTTCTACATTATAACAAATTATTATCATATATGTTTTTTCTACTATGTTTCCTTCCATCAAATCCCTGGTATGTGCATTTTATTTTTCTTGTTTACCTTTAATATCTACAGTGTGGGTTTTCACTATTTGCCGCCATATATGTCAGCTCTGTGCACTTTTTATTTTTGCCTTAATTGTCTTATATCTACAGTGTGCTTTTCACCTTTTACCAGTTAACGTCATCTATGTGAGCTTTTAAAGTTTGATGCAAACCCTTCATCATCGAATACTGTTTTTTCACATTTTTGCTTTATTGTAACGCTGTTTGCCTTTTCTTTTCCTACCATACATGTTGGTTTTGTTCATTTGCTTCCCATCGTGTTTGATGTGTCACTCTCATTATTTATAAAACTCAAACTTTCATATTGGATGCAATGATGTAATTAACATCTTCGACATGGAATGTCAATATTTGCCATGCCAATACACAATGTTTGCAAACAATAATCAAGAAGATGAAGTCAAGTGTAATTAATGATATTGTAAAATAAGTGTTAATTAACTCAGATCAAAATATGTCGTTTTGACTGCGTCGATGAAGTTGTTTTCTTCTGTCAAGAAGAAGGCTAAATAACGTATAATTTAAACCACACAACCATTTCATGTGATTTTATTTTGATTTGAGTCGCATGTATCTAATTTTTTAATGACAAAATGAACAGAGAATTTCTCATAAAAGTTAACTATTCTATAGTTGATATTTTACTTATGCCGCTGAGTAATCGTGGAAGTATTTTGATAGTATAATTATAAAAGAATATTTCATGTAAACCAAAATGGCACAAACAGCATTTTAAATAAGTTTTGACAAATACTCAAAAGTCAAGGGAAAGGGCTTGTACCTTCATCAAACACGCTAGGGGCAAAAAATAGGGAAATCAGTCTTTTAAGTAACATTAAATGACCTTTTGAAATTTAAGTTTATGACGTAATGAACGCAGATAAGCCAAATAAAAATAACATCAGGGAATTTCCCAAATCACAATGTTGGAAAGACATACACTTTATCTTTGCGACGTTTATTTTGATACTTAGAATAAATTAGAACATACAATTCAAGCATGGTGAAACTTTTTACGACCTCCATATAGCAGAATACAAAAACGTATTAATATATATAAGAAAGAGTATGGAATATATTCTAGAAAAACACAATGAAAATTTAACATACGTTTATACCAAATATTCAAAGCCAAATGTAACTTCTCTGGATTTACCTTCAACAAACACACAAGGAATCAAACAATGAGAACATTCAAAATTCATGAATTTTTAGTAACATTCGTGGACTAATGAAATATACAGTTCATGACATAATGCACGTCGATATGCCAAATAAAAAATAACAACATGGAATTTAACAAATCACAATATTGGTGAGATGTAAACTTGATCTTCCAACATACATTACAGTACCCGAAAATAAACAAGAGCATACAACCCAAGCACTGGAAAATATGTAAGACCTCAACACAGCACAACAGAAGAACTCAGTAATAATATTTATGAGAAATTGACAAGAAATGCATTCTCTTTTAATAATCACTTTTATTCTGTTGAGATTTTTATGTAAATGACAAGTAAAGAGCTTATGATTTACAACTACGAAGTTCTATGATTCAGCTAATAGTTAATGTCACTGTGGAAAATGAAAACATAAACGTTACATAGCGTGATAGAAAGTCATTGATGTAACTTCTTATACCTTGAACAATACCACTCTTACACAAAAATGAACTGGAAATCAGTTAACATTATAATAAAGGCTCAACAAATCAACAGTTGACAAAATACATCCGGGTAAGTCGTAATTTAGAACCAACCGAAACTTCATGGATCTCATGGTCTAACAATGGTGCGTAATCTCAATGTCAACGTTATTAAAAACAAAATATTTGGGAATATATGTGTTTAAGTAATTATAACGGGGTCTACTAGAGGGTAAAAAATTGCCTGAATAAATTAATAGTAATATAAATACACTAAAATGAAGTCTCAAAATAAGAAATAATATAAATTACACCATTACATTAATCTATTAAGTAAAAAGGGGATAAAATGTAAAAAATGATATTTCTGTTAATCACTTAAATTTTTATTATAAAGAGTTATTTTAAAATTCTTATTGATCTTTTGGTTTCTTTTAAAACTGACGTGAGCACAATGCTCGTTTGCAAGATATAACCAAGCCCTATTTCAGTATAAGTATTGTGCAAACATTTGGTGCTCAGCTTAATGGCAACAGAAAGGAAAGATAGTATGTGGCAACTTCAAAACTAACTAAGACTCTTGCCAACATCACCATAGAAGGAGAGTGACAGAAACAACCAGTGATGATCGATGTCTCCTCTCCGACGACAACAGACCGACATGAAACCATTAAGGTACGCATGCACGACATAGCTGGGAACTGAAAAAAAGGACTAACATGCACATCCAGGACATACAGTTAGGGCGTTTGAAAATATTGTATACAGAACATACTGTAAGCTATTATAGAAAATTTTCATCGCTCAAGGGAGAAGGGGTGTTTTCGAATTTGTCTCATAAGGACTAGGACGTATCTATATTAAACGGTCAGATCCATGTCGAAGACTTTTTCGAAAACAACGTAACGGTCATAAATCGGTATAATTTTCAGTCCCAAAAATAAGCGCTATTACATTTATTTAAAAATAAAAATTTTTTCGAATATTAAACCTTTATCTCATTTCGCTGGTTAGATATCAGTCATCTTTCGATTTCGTGTGTTTGCGTATTTAATTTGCCTATCATCTGTATATGTTGTATATCCATGCTTTTTATATAGAAAACAAGGGAGATGATTATCTCATATTGTATGATTTATTTACGATTCTTTCTATATTTTACCTGGTTTTGATCCTAAAGGATTTTACGAGAATGCTCTGATTAAATCAATGCACGAAGTTGAAGAAAAGGTAAGGTGCCACACTGGGAAAATGAAGTATCGTTCATCAATTGATAGTATTAATAAATTTATATGTAGTAATATCAATTAACAGTTGTTTCAGGAATCAATAAGTCAAATGGCTTCGTGTATTGATACTTGCTGGGTGTCCGTATTGGTAATAATTATCTTTCATTCAAATCAAATGTTACTATCAATCTTAATCAAAGTCGATACTTACTGTCACTTAAGTAATTATACAAGTAAGACGAGTAACAAACAATAGCATATAAATTAACATTAATGAATTTGGAATAATGATTTCATATCATTGGCAGCATTTTATGATTGATTGATTGTTGTTTAACGTCCAGTGGCAAATATTTCATGCATATTCAGGCAGCATTTCAAAAGAATTCCGATACAATATTGGGATATATGCGTCGTCAAACATAAACACTATATTATTACATATTACCTCTTTCTATGTTTGCATTATAATGTGTTCCAGTTCAGAATTACATCAATTGCTGTTGTTGACAAATGGTTGGTTGACGTAGTAACAATATTTTGTATTTTAATTCGTGTAATTTATTAATTTCGTTTAAATTTATTAAATGCATTTAAGGGGGTTATCTTGCCTGCTTTTTAAGGACCCTCTAATGGATTTTGGACTTGTATCTTTATTGTTTCACTTTATTTCACTTCCAATCGATCTTCAAATTAAACTATTTGATGCATTTGTTTTACCCTTCACCATATTTGGCAGTTAGATATGGAGTTTTGAAAACACTACAGAAATAGAAAGTGAGATTTGACCGAACAAATTAATGAATTTAAATGTCATTTAATCAGCCGGGGATGAAAATTTGTTCGGTCAAATCTCACGTCACCACTTAGAGACGAAAATATTTTCGGCTCTTACTCTATTCGCTTATTTAAGGCCAAATTTTTGTTTCGACAAAAAATTTCATTTAAACACTTCGGGACGAATTTTTTCGGTCGAATCTCACTTCGCCACCTAGGGACAAAAACTAATTCGGCCCAAGCACAAGTCGCCTAAAATGTCCTTTTAAACACCCGGGGAAGAAAAAATGTTTTAGGGCGAAATCTTTGTTACTATGACTTAAAGCGATAAAGAAAAAGAACTGAAAGAAGGGTAGGTTTATTTCAATAAAAACACGAGATATTAAACACTTTCAATACAAAGATCTGATTGTTACAGGGTTAGTTGTATAAGCACATTTTCCTTTTTGTACCGACTCTTTTCCTCTATCTGATGGCTTTTGATGAAATTGATTATTCGCCAATTGCAAATCCCAAATGAAGGGTCAAATCCCAAACTTTCCCACTGCGAACATCGTTACATCATTTAAAATTAATGAATTTTCTCTTGTTTTTGCCAATCGAATTTTTCCATTGACAACGTCGAATTAACTTGGTAGTCAAGAAAACAAGCATTAATCCATTGGATTAATGTAATGGGTCACATTGGAGTCAATGAAAACCGTAAAGTTTTTATCATAACAAAAGGTTGTAATTGTCAAGAATGAAGAATTATCCCTGAACATGGCTTTTGTCACATAAACAGTTTGCTGAACAGCTAACAAAACATTTAACAACAAAATTATAAAGCAATTTTATTTTCTCATAAATCGCTAAAGCTAAATCTTGTTAAAAGAAAATAAATTAATATTTTACATATGTTATTGAAAAGTAACAATTCAAAATCACTAAAAATTATGTTATATTAAGAAGATAATAGCACAAAATAAAATATGCTTCTAATAAACCGATCGTTAAACATTTAAAAAAAAATGCCATAGATTATTTTAGCAATTGTGTTACACAAATAATATAACTACATACAGATATTGTTTGAAAAATATTGTGGAGTTAAATACCTTTTCCAAGTACTTGTCAAAATAGGGTTTTGCTTTTCATTATTCCTTCTTTGATGGAACTTTGGTATAGAAAAGAGAAGAGCTACTTCTCTACTATAGTCAGAGATTGATGCATAGTATTATATATCTCTGATAAAGTTGCTTAAAAAGGATAATCTTCATGCTACAAGGTTTTCACACAATTTTCCTTTTTTGCTATTTAATCCTCGCGTTAAGTAATTCTCTGCTGATGATTTATATGTATTGCTCTTCAATTGAGCACTTTGTCATTTTGGTTCAAAGTGTTGTTAGAAAAGCAAAAAACAAATATCTAACTTAATATATAAATATTTAACATGGGTAATTTTGTATTTAGATAACTTCTCCTTACAACAATGTTAGGTGGCCCAAATCTTTCATTGTCTCGGTTTTTGTATATTTACATTAATACAGATGAAACATTATTCCAAAAGCTTAGTTATTACAATATCTAAAATAAATTCTATATTTTGGTATTACGACTAAAACAAATACAGAAAACAACGCCATATCTTTTTTCATAAGGAGATCGTAAACATGCATAAACTTATGTCTCCGAACATTTATGATATAAAGGACGCCTATTTTCCCTTCGTCCTATCGCCTAATTTCTATTTGTTTATTTCTCTCTTTTGAAGATTGAAACCTTCTAAATTTAACTGGTAAACGTTTATAGTAACGACATTTATATCACAAATTGGTAAAGACAAAAAAAGTTAAGTATGGATGCAAATATTTATTTCAAAAGTTTGACCAAAATTAAGGCTTATGAATTAAACAAACAATCAGTTGGTACTCGCTATTTCGACAGATAAACTGGTACATAACTCAAGCAGAACTTTGGATTTTACTTTTGATATAACTGTCTCATCAGGGCGCATTTAAAATTGTTTAAACGTTTTCAATTTGGGTGTTGAAACATTTATAAATATGACAAGTCCAGTGTAGAAAACCCATATGAGAGATCAGAAGTGCATATTCCAAAGATACAAGACAAATTTGAAACAAACTAAAAGATAAAACAAAAACAGGAACAAAGGCTTAGAATCCACGAACTCCTTTTCAAAACAGGAGTGAGATCATGTGCTCATGAAGAGTAAGCATTCCCTTTTTTTGCGCACAACAACCGTTGTGGAATCCTTAAATTATTGTCCGGCTTAACGTCAATCCGAAAAGAGGTCAACTTATTTTTGTTTTACCGGTAACAGGTCCATTACTAGCTGAGATACATTGATACCATATGGATCAACCAAATCGTGATAGCGACCATAAAATTTAAGGAGGGACGACTTCAGCCTTGATTAGATGTATCCTTGTTGTAGCAATTTATGCGACAACAGCAATGCTCTCTTTAAAAAAAATCCAGATACTTAGTCAGCATAAGAGTATCGAATCAACTACGAAATATAAACTCCCTGTGCACGAATATGCTAAATAAATATGGGAAGTTTAAAATAGGAAAGTTGAAGTCATCCCGTTTATCGTAAATCGTAGAAAAAAGTTTTCCCTGTTGGTCAATTATGACAATAAAATCTTGCACAAGAACTATCCATTGACTTGGGAATGGAGCATGGAATCTAATTTGTTGAATCCTAATCTCCCTCCTGTCAACGTGGTCAAAGGCAAAAAGGAGTAGGAACGTTAATGTCTGTTTTTTTGCCCACATTGAGATTTTTTTACTTAACAATAAGTTGAAGTAAAATTCTGATAATAACCGTGTTTTAATTCTTCATAACTTAAGCTCATATTATTTTCATGATTTTGACAAAACAACAGGACACATTTGACTATTTCAACAAAAATGTAACATTTTCTGTAAAAATACCAATTTTTGGAGGTGGTTTGCTCAAAATAGATATGTCCGCACAACAACATCACAATGATATTTTAACTAAACATCTGTACTTGATAGACCTTTAATTGTGCAAAGTTTGGTTTTGATGTTTTTGTGCTGTCTATATGAAAAACGACAAAATTGTATCAAGTTTCGTGTCAAATCGGATTATTTCCACAATTAAAATTTTAAGATAAGGTGTTTATTGCTTACTTAAACAGCAGCATGGACGTAATTGGGTATATGGTGAGATTAGGTAACCTGCCAGTACATAGAAGAATGTTTGTGCTTGTCACTATTCTGCAAAGCAAGGTGGTATCTGAAGGAATAATTAAACTAAAGCCTTAGAGGAAGCGAGCGAAGCAAAACGTTCACTAACTACAATGTTTTTTATCACAAGAAAAATCAATAAGTCATAGCCATATGTATGCTTCGGGCCCCTGTGATACAATCCCTGTGAGCAAGTATAAAACACATCAACTATTGCTATGGCAATTTTGCTTGCAGTATTTAAATAATATCTTACTTGAAGAAAATAGCCAAAAGCATATTAAACAGTCACAAATCCCGCCATAATGTCATCGCCATAACACATTTTAATAAACAACAATTGTAATTTTGATTGTCTTCTGATGCAAATTATCATTAATTCCGCTGTGCCTTTAACTTTTAATAGAACTCTTAAATTATGCATGCTTTGAATGATTTGAGGAGTATCAATTAGAATAAATTCAATATTATTGAACTATTAAGAATAGAAATAGTTCGGGACACCCATAAAATATGTCGCGTATTTGTGCCAACAAAAATTTCAGTTAAACAAATTTTGGAGAGTAGATAATCTTAAGAATATCTAAACAGATCCAAACTATTACAACCAAAAACGTTAGCTGTATATCTCGGGATAAATTAAGTTAATATTCTTCTTGCTTATATCTATATCTGGTGTCGCGGAAACTATTATCGACAAGTTATACAACTTTCCATCGGTACCAAGTAGGATCTATTAATAATAAAAATAGTCCTAGATTCCGAGGGTAGATACAGAAGTCATCTTACGAGGGATGGAATGTTACACTTCGAGAATACTGTTATGAGTTACAGTTTATTGCCAAACTCCACATAGATCCTTCCAAACTGATATAGCAGAAAAAATAATATAACTTACCGCTATTTCGACAATATCTGTGCAGTTAATTACTAAGGCTTACAAATACGTAATTTCTATTTATTATAGAGAACTGATTTTGTATAAAGGAAATTAAAATATTTCTGATACACAACATAAGTTAAAAGTTAAAATAAAAATAAAAATGGGACGATTTCTCCTCCCTCTTGTAAATGTTTCCCGTCTTTAAGGGAAATTCTTTCTGCTATTTCATACAGTGTATATGCAAGACTCAGATCTGTGTATATCCGTGTTCTCTCCTTGAAACCATGTCTTGTCATTACGTCATAACCAAACCTGTGTCTTGTGACATCATACTCAAATCTATAACCATAGATTTTTGCCAGTCTCAGATTTGTGTCCTTTGACATCCTGTTAGGGTTAGGGTAAGGGATATAGTTAGGTAAGGATAAGGGTTAGGGTTAGGTTAGGGTTAGGGTTTGGGTAAGTTAGAGTTTGGGTTAGGGTATGATCTATACTAATTCCTTTTCTCCTTTAACCTGAGAATACATAGCCGTCGTCCGGTACGCTGCCAACATCAACTAGAAACGCTGCCAACTTGCAGTACTATTATGACGTTATTTATTTTGCCAATGTTACGCCTAACGGAATTGAGGTTCCAACAATTTTATAGGACATGGATTTGTTAAAGGACACCGATTTGAGGACATGGATCTGAGTCCTACATATATATTTCTCAACTTGTCCTCTTGCCTGTGTATTTCAGTAACATTGTTTTAGATTTATATGGAAATTATTGTATTACCAGAAATTCATTAAGCCAAGGATTCCGTTTCCTTAAATTGTAAGAATTACTAAATTCTTTAATTGATTTACAGATATACTATAAAAATTTGTTGCACCTGTAGAAAATTGAAAAACGCGGATTATCACTTCAAACCTTTTAAATTAATTGAACGTCAAAACTTTCATGCATATTCAGGACGAGAGCATATTAATGAGTGAAGATGACAGAAATGTGCTTTGTATTAGATCGACATGCTTAGTTTTAACATGCTAGCTGACGAGAGCAACAGTTAGCAGGATTTTTACTTTATGGAGAGATTGCCTAATCTCAATGCTAATTGGAGGCATAAAAAGGTTACCCTGTGTTTGAGATGTTTTCTCTTTTGTTTTCATTTATAGAATAAGTGATGGAAAGATATCAACTTGATTTTGAACTTCAAACTTATTCGAATTTAAGCTTCGCGGTTTAAAAGTAGCTCTTGCCAATTTCGTTAATTTTGGCATATACGAAATACTTTTTGATTTGTGTGATTTGTATGGAATGTACATATATCTATATCATACCCAAAGTTTTTCATATTCATTCAACATTGGTAATTTTGTATTTTGAAACCACTGGGTCAATACGTCTGCTGGTGGATCATGGTCCAGAGTGTATTCACCAGCCTTGTTGTCAGATTTGTCTGACATGAAATTTATCAAATATTTAAAGAAATTACCTGCATTTGATTAAATTCTAAAGCACTGAAAATACGGAAAGTCTTCCAAAAGTTTTGCAGTTAGTGGTTGTCCCTGCCGTCGGATTTGGCTTGCCATTTCTATTTGTTTGGATTTGAGTGCTTCTTTTGCTATGTTTGGATCTTGGACTTCCTACGCTTTGATTCTAATGTTACTTACGCGAGGTTGTTCCTTGAAATGCACATTAAGCATACAAAAATAAAAACTCTCCTTTTTTTCAACATTGGTGATTTGGTATTTTAATAACACAAAGACATGAAACGAAAGCAGGCTATAACATGCAGAACTGGAAATCAATCCGAGATCCAAGATGACCACCAGTGGAGGATTGCTTTAACACATAATTCTTTGGAAGATACATATGAACAATTGTTGTATGAAAATTTTAGAAGAAGATCCGAAATGGAAGACATCGGAAGTCGTAATTTAACACTTATCCTTTATTTAGAACCACTTTATATATTGGAACTAAACATGGTGCGTGAGTTCTTTCAGAGGTCTTTTACAATGTTTTATCTATCGTCGTTTTCATGGTGAACCACGATGACATTTGTGTTATCAATTTTAGGTCTTTAATCTTGGACAATATATAATTGGTTGAATCCATTGCAGACTTCTAAAAGCCATCAATACAATTGCACAAAAACCTTCCACTGTTTTATCGTATAATGCAAAGATGTAAAAATAGGAGATGTGGCATGATTGTCAGAGTAACTTTTGTTGCATTTCTTATAGTGAATCAAGTGATTTATGAGCGTAAAAACTAATAGCATTGTTTTCAGTTATCACATTTATTAAACTATTTATAGAAAATTACATATAAACTCCACTATAATATTTTTCTTCTTTGGGGTCCTATGTCTTTAACGTTTGCGTGTTATCTATAGAATTCTGTAAGCCAAAAAAGTGTCCTGTGAAAAAGTGTCCTTCCTCTTATATATTTCTTAAGAAAAACCAAGAGGAAAGTATTTCACAGTCATCAATATGTTTTATTCTGTCCTCGGACTTTATCATAGGGAACAATAGTGTAAGTGGACAATATTTCACGGCGGACACTATTAAAT
>JAULBM010124488.1:0-18624 GCA_032357055.1 Geukensia granosissima | reverse complement strand
CCCTAACATGTTACTTTTACCTGTATGATGCAATATCTACCACTGCATATATTTTTTTTTTCATGCAGGCCTTTTTTAGGAACTATGGTGCTGCATGCCCATTTGACCTGGAACTGTATAACGAGTTACATGTATTATATAGGTATCTTCCCTCAATAGTATTTCCTGAATTTATAAATATTTGTTCTTTTAAGCTTAGCTGGCACTTTGCATCCCTTGTCTGTCATATGTCTGTCGTCTGTCTGCGTATCTTCAACCTGTCAACAATTACAAATAAAACCTTCTCTCTGAAACTCCTCTGCCAATTTGAACCAAACTTTGGTGGAATGGTCCTTGGGTGGTCCCCTTCCAAAATATGGCATCCCCACCTGCCTTCTACAGTGGCTGCTTTTACTAAAAAGAGAAAAATGGGCATGGTATTTTTTTAAAATCTTCTGTTCTGAAACTTCTGAGCATTGCATTGGTCCTCTACAAAAATTGTGTATGGCATGCATGCCCACTAACAAAGATGGGCACCACAACCAAACTCAGTTTATCATAGAACCCTATGGAGATGTCACAAGTCAATAGTCAGAAATCACCAAGCCAGTTGAAACCTAACTTAGGTGGAATAGTTCTTTCATGGTCTTCTACCCAAATTGTGTCTGGCATCCCGGCCCACATACCAAGTTGCCGCCACAGCCAAACTTAGTTTTAACATGGGACTCTATGGGATATTATTCACTTGCAAATCTTATTACCTTAAACAACTAAGCTAATTGTAACCAAACTTTGGTAGAATGATCCTTTACTTGGTCTTCTACTAAAATTATGTCCAGCATCAACTCTATAGATATATATATAACCAACCAAGATGGCAACCACAGCCGAACTTTAACATGGGTCCATATGGGAAATTATCTAGAAAATCTTGTTGTCTGAAACAAGGTAGACAATTTTTTGCAACCAAACTTTATTGGAATGGTCCTTACATGGTCTTCTACTAAAATTGTGTCCAGCTTTCTAGACACCATCCAAGATGGACACACACCACAATTTTATTAAACATGGGACACTTAAGGAAGTTCACTTGAAAATCTTTTCTTAAACTACTGAGCAAATTGCAACCAAACATTGGACAAATTATCCTTATCTGGTCTACTACCAAAATTGTGTCCAGCATTTCGCCCACCAACCATGATGGCTAACACAGTCGAACTTAGTATCACATAAAACAAAGTATAGGATAATCAATGAAAATCTCTTTGTCTGAAACTTCTGAACATATTTCAACCAAACTTGATGGAATGGTCTCAATATGGTCCTCTACCAAAGTTTTGGCTGGCATCCTGATGGCCAACCAAGATGACTGACACAGCGACCCTGTGGGAAATACACGTGAAAATCTTCTTGTCAGAAACTATTTGGCCAACTGAAACCAAACTTTGGTGGAATGGTCATTCTGGGGTGCACTACCAAAATTTTGTCTAGCATTCCAGCCCTCCCCCATGCAAATGGAGATGACTACCATTATTAAAATATTTTAAATATCTTCTTGTCTGTAACAACTTACGGTAGTCAGTTGTTACCAATCTTTGATGTAATTGTCTTTAGGTGGTCTAATACCAAAATTTTTCCAGAAGTCCCGCCCAACAAACAATATGACTGCCAAAGCCAGACTTAGTATCGCATAGGACCTTTTTTGAGAGTTTTTGAAAGGGTCTTCCAAAGTTATGTTCTTCAGAACCCTGCCTGCCAATTAGGTTGGCTGCCACAGCCAAACTTGATGTAAAATAGGACTGTAAGGGAAATTTACTTTAGAATCTTTTTATGTGAAACTACTGATCCAGTTGTCCTCTTCCAAACTTTTGTACAATATTCCTTCCTTGCAAAAATCAGTGTCTGACAGATTAGTGATCCAGGCTCCTGGGAGTGTTAAATAATACAATCATGTTTTGTGTTTTCAGTTGCAGAAGCTTTTTTCTTAAATGACCACAACAGCTATCTTGAAGTGGAGCTAAGTCCGTAAGTTTCATTTAAACATGTTTAATGTAAAACTAGCAAAAATAAAATCAAAGCAAAATCCCATAAACCAGTGATAAAAAAAGTATTTAACAGTTTTTAATTCCTCTTTTTTTAGTTTCATCGATCATCAGCATATAAAAGAGGGTGGTACAGGGTTATTTCCATGCAACGTTTTTACCGATATTTATTTAACGTTTTGTCGTGCTAGAGGGTTGGTATATCTCGTGTTTCACGTGTCTTGATCAGAATGCAACGTGCAAGCCATTTTCTAATTTTTGTTTCTCGTGATAAGACATTTTATTTCTTGTACGCCCGTGCGCGGGACCCCCCTGTACCACCTCCGTAAAAGTGTTTTGTATGATGCATAAATTTTTCAGGGTAAAAAGGTGTAGGCACAAAAAAATTACTTTTTTGTCAAAAAACTTATTATATCCAAAACTTTAAGAGTGTCTTAAGAGAAGTAACATGGATAAAAATCAAAGAATAAACATATCTTGATATTGGTGTTCTAATGTATGCTCTCACAGCCTAGACTTTTACAATATTCTAGTTTTACTTTTTGTTAAAAAATATGATAATTTCTCCAGTTTACAGCACAGAATGAGTAGAGCAAATTCATGTTAAGCCAAGATATTTCTAAATAATGTGTAAAATGTAAAAAGTCATAAAATTTGTGAATATTTAACATATGCACTCATACTCACTATATTTTCAAAACTGGCTGAAATGGCATGAATTAATATTGCATTTTACATAGATGGTAGTCACAATTATAAATGTATGCAAAAATCTCAGAATTAACATTAAATGATATATTTTGATAGACATGGCCAACATTTGCTGTTGCTGCTTCATGGAGTAAGACATAGTTTTAAGGTAGGCTGAATGCTTTTGGTTCAGAGGTTCAAATTATTTGTTAGCTGAGTTTCATTCTGAAATACAGACTTTGTCCAGTCAAATTGATTTTAACAAAATTTAAAGAATTGTGAGCCTGAAATGCAGTTCAGATTTTTTTTAATCTCCAGGCAGGATTTGCTTTAGTAAATGTGTAGGTCCAGAACAAATGCTTAAATTTTCACACTATACAGATGACTTTCCTTTCTCACAAATTTTGAATATTTAAAAGAACATGAAGACATTAGACTTAAGTTCAAATACTCAATAATATTGAATTATATCCCATAATTTTCTACATATTTATGTACCTTGGAACCAACTGAAACATAATAAGACTATTTTATAATTTGAATGTCATATTTATAAATTTCATTATTGGATGATTTTTTGTTTACTCAATATAATCATTAATTAATATAGCTAATCTAAGCAGTGGAATTTTTGTTTTTATCTTTTTAGCAACAGCTACCTTTGACATACACAGCCAATATAAAGCATGACCAGTGGACTGGTAAAGCAACAATTCCAAGCAACTACTTTCCTCCAAAAGTTACTAAATTTAATGCTTATGCAATTCATGGATCTGGGACCAACAGAACATATGAATCCCTGTACCCTGTGCCCACTGGGAAATACACAGACCCAGACTTGTATGTACTTTTGGAAAAAGCTCTTTTTAAATATATTTCATCTATCCAAATTTACAATGGAACCCTTACAATCCAATATTTAATTGATTTTTCAGGCTTTATGCAAAATCCAACATGATTTTTTACCCCCATCATGTACCTTTTCAATGTTATTTTTAACAGATATATCATGTTTTGAGGGTTATTTGTGAAAAATACAAGTAAATTTAGTCTTGAGACTTGTATTTTTTTGCAAGTTTCTGAAAAACAATATGAATATGTGATGTGTTGAACATGAATATCCTAAAACAATATCAATATGTTTAATTTTACCAAATGTTCAAATTCCTTAAAACACATTTATGACAAGATTTTTCAAAGGACTGTGGGGTGGGATTTTGGGTGAATGCCACACTGAAATCAATGTTGTATTTGTTAAAAATATCATGTTTCTCCACCAGTCAATAACAAGAATTTTTACTTAAAATCTTAATTTCAATTATTGCTTAGATTGAGGCAACATTGTTAGTTTTTGCAAAAGTTTTTAGTTCAGAATACATCAAGCACATTCAAAGCCAATAATAATTTTATTATTTTATTTTTGTACAGTGTCAGGTCATGTGTAGAATACTTATGCGAGATATCATGAGTGCATAGTTCAAAGAGGCAAGGCAAATTCAAAACAAACTAAAAGACAAAACCATAAACAGAAAGAACAAAGGCCTGGACACCACAATCTCCCTTACAAAGCAAGGGTGGAAACAGTTGCTCTCGAAGGGAAAGCTTTCACTGATCTGCATGTTGCATGGGTCATGGAATTCTTTAACTTGATCTAATCCAGGTAAACATCAAATCTGAGAAGAGGTCAACTCATTGTTGAATTACTTGTAATAGGTCCACTACTAGTTGAGATACAATACCATGAGGATCAACCAGTTCATGATGAAGACTATATAATCTAAGGAGGAACAATTTCAACCATTATTGATGTATCCTTCTTGTAGTAATTTACCCGACAACAGAAATGCTTTCTTTGGAACATCCTAATACTTGAAACAAGCAAGAAAATATTGAATCAAATGAGACATAAAAACCCTGTTGGCAGGGGAAGCCTCATAAATATGGGAAGTTAACATTAGAAAAGTTGAAATCATCCCATTTGTCTTTAATCTTAGAAACAAGTTTACTTCTTGGTCAATTTCAAGGAAAATATTCAAAACTGAAGGTTGGTTCTGTGTGCGCTTAATGGGTCAATATTTCCAATAACAAAAACTGTCTTAAAATGCACATTTTACCATGAATTCATGATTTATGAAAATTTTATAAATTCCAGCATTGATTTCCAAGAGCTGTTGAAGTTTTTTTATAAACCATTTAGTTACATGATTGATAAATTTAGTGTTCAAAGGAATCAATCTATCATCTTATTGAAACTTTAAATTTAGGCCAAAATACAGACTTCAGTGTACATAGTCCTTGCAGACATCATCAATACACAATTCCCTGTTTTCCAATATTTGGTCCCGAGTGTACCTGATGTAGGTTCATCCAGACAAGCACTTTCTACACAGTTTAATTAAGGCATATTCAGTCATTTTTTTTCCATTTTGTCTTCAATTTATATGATATAAGAAAGATGTGTAAGGTACCATATTTTTTAAGAACTTGTTTCATGCCCATTGAAAATTTATTGAACTAAAGGCAACATCATAATGAGAAATTATGCAGTACACAATCCACAAAAAATGTGAATTGTGCCTTTTTTGGCATATGTTCCATATTCTTTCTTTTAGATATAACATTTTTAACAGAAATATAAATAAAATCATTTATACCACTAAGGAGAAAAATACTTGGAATAATTGCAATTTCTATCTTGAGTATTTATATGTCTCAATTCTTAGACATGACACAGAAATGAATTTATTTCTTACTATGTAACAGAATTTGCATAATTCTTTCTAGGATGTTCTGGATATTACTTGCACATATTTTTGCTGTAACTATGTCAAAATAAATATCCCATTCAATTTTAAAAATGAAGTAATAAGGCCATAAAAAAAAATATCCTAGATTCTCATCCCCACCCGCCCCGATTTTTTTCACCTGCCCCAAAAAATTTTATTTTGATTTTTGCCAAATTTAGGCCAATTTCTTTCAACTTGACAGCATTTTTCAATAAATATGATAAAAAATAAAAAATAAAATTTGTCCCCCCACCCAATATTTTGAAAAAAGTTGGATGAGAATAATTTATAATGGCCTAAATATGAAAATGAAAACATATGGGTTAAATATCAGAGAGACTGCACTCCAACCTCAAGACAAACAGAGTAGTTTATAAATTTAGAGGTCTCCACAAGGGTGGAATACCCTGTTCTATACTCTGTTCTGTATATGCCACATTCTTAATCAGTGTTAAAATATGATATTTATGTGATATATTTGCAATTAATACTTTTAATCACATTGTGTATTTAATCAAGATTTTTAAATACCTATAATTGTAAACATTTTGTTTTTTTCAGTCACAAGTTACAGTATTTCCAGCCAATAGATTTTCAGAGTCTTCTGCCAATTAACTGGAGTGCAGATTACCATTCAGAGGAGTGGAAAGATTACCCTGTTGTTGGATAAATGGTGCAATATTACTGTTTTGAAGATTTAATTGTTATATAGACTTTTATTATGCATTATTGATAGTTGTTCTTATTGATTTATATGATTATTAATTATGTTTTATAAATAAAATCAAGATATTTTTAACCATTGACTTTGTGTATTGACATAGACATATGTATGCAGTTGCTTATCAAACTGTGAAATTGTCTTGTTGGCTACTTGCACAATTTTTTGCTTTAATTGTGTCCAAATAAATATCCTGTTCAGTTTTAAGAATGAAGTAATATATACTCTGTTCTACATATATACCATATTCTTGAATATGAAACCAGTACTCTTTTCAGAATTGATGGAATTAAGTAGCTTGGTCACTGTGTTGGTCAGCATAGAGGTTGGATGCCTTTATAAGCTCACATGGCCCAAATCAGGTTCATTGAGCTTTTGGCATCAACATGTGTCCATCATTTGTCTTTCAGTTTCATATTGACTTAAAGATCTTTTCATAGGAAACCTTATATGGTGGAACAATCCTTGATTTGTCTTCTTCCAACTAACAAAAAGGGCTGCTGTTACCATGGTAATATAATAGAGTATATATTTTATCCTGCATGCACACCAACCAACTAAGATGACTGTCATAAGTAAACTTAGTTCAACTTGGGGTGTAATGGGAAATTCACTTTAAAATCTTCTTGTTTGAAACTGCTGAGCTAATTGGACCCAGACTTAAGATGAATAATTCTTAGATGGTACTCTACCACTATTTTATCTGGTATTCCCACTGACCAACCAAAATGACTGCCAAACAAGGGACCATATGGAAATTCAATAAAAATGATTTTGTCTAATGTAAACCAAACTATGGTAAAATAGTGGTTGAGTGGTCCTCTTCCAAACATGTCTATCATTCCAGTCTGGCAATCAACAATGTTTATCAAAAACCAATGTAGAGTTTATATCAGATATAAAAATAGGAGATGTGGCATGATTGTCCATGAGACAGGTAAGCTATATGCTCATGGGAGCCTCTGGTATATATCATCAGCATCACCTGCAACATGGGTTGATCAATTATTTGGAAAAATTGACATCCACTTTTATATTTTGAAGGAATTGATTGTTTTATTTATCAAAGGAATTTATCATATCATGTTTTATAGTGCAAGGACTCTAAAACCATACTAATTGTTGTGCAACCTATCAGTAAAGTTCATTTAAAATATAAAAAAGTTTAGACATCCATAAGGCACAAGATCTTGTTTTAAATTATGTCCATCACAAGCAATTATAACTGGCTCAGAAAAAAGAAATTGTGAAGAAGTAAGTCATTGTATCAACAAGGCCCATGGAAGTCAAATGGTCAGTACCTCATTTGATTGAAATATTCATGACAAGACCAAAAATATTAAAAGGAATTCCAACTTTGAGAAGGGCGGACAGAAATGATTTAGTTAGAGGACCAAGACCAACAAAGTGAAAAATAGAAAATATAACACACAACACCACTCTAAAAACTAAAGCTGGAGTAACACGAACCCTTCAAAAACCAGGATGAGTTCATGTCCTGCTGGAGGGTAGGCAACTTCTGCCAACTGCAAAAATTTCAATGAATTGAATAGCAGAAAGTTTATTTGGTCATCATTCAATTTAACATTTCAATCTGTCGTCACTATAAAGCTACCACAGCGCTATTACAGACTTGTCAGTCTTTTCATCCAAGATGGCTACTAGATTGGGTGGAACACAGTGAAAACAGTTGAAACACAGTGAAAACATACAGACGAGACTCTTTGGGATAACATGTGATGAATTGATTAAAAATGACATGAGTATTGATAACAAGATCATATCCAAGAGTAGGTACTCTAGTGCTTAATATGTTACTAAGATGGGACACCAGAAGTGATCTTAAGTAGTTAAATATAAGGTCCCAAAGGAAAATTCAAACAAATATCTTAAGGTTGGATCAAATTTTGTGACTGCTTTCTACATATATTTTAACAATGTTATATCTGGTGAGTGGTCACAAGCTCTCTAGATCCTCTGTTATAATTAACAGAGGTAATTAATATTGTAATATGTGTGAGACATAGGCATGACAGAAAATATCACTTCTCCACTAGACCCACAATGAAACTAAAATTTTGTAGAGCCTCCCCCCATTAGAAAGCTCACAGACGAAGATAACCATCACAGCCCAAATTTAACCCGAGACATTTATTTACAAATGTGCTTGTCTAAAACGGCTTTGCAAATTACACGAAACCAATCATTAATAGTGCCTCTCTCATTACTATGCCCGGTATCCCATAGTTAGGTTATAAGGGCTGTGGTGTGATTGCCTGTGAGACATCCATTTAACAAGTATAAATTCCAAACATTTACATGTTAGCTTAAGGACTTTAATAGTGGATAACGTCCACACCGTGAGAAAAGCTATTAAGGACAACGAAATAAAATGTTATGACATCCGAATGTAAGAATAATACTGGCTTGAACGAGATAAGGTGAACGTACTAGCCACAACATCCACTGGACTGAAGGTTCCTTGCTTTGGATATTCACATAAAGCATGTGGGGGTGTTAAACATGTTTGCGTGCGCTCAGTTCTCCCCTAACTTTGGACAGTGGTGTGACAATAAATATTAGATTTTTCTCTTCAATCGATATGGAGTATAAAAATATGAGATGTGGCATGATTGTTCATGAGACAGCCATCCACCAAATGATAGTCGAATATAAAACTTCTACAGGTCACATTACGGCCTTCATCAATGATCCAGAGTCCTGTCCAATCTTAGAATTTAACTTCACATATATGCAATTCTATGGATGGAAAGGTTAGTTATATACGTATCAATGGAAACACCTTTAAAAATTTGAAACCTTTAAAAGGCCACTGAAAAACCAAAGCCATAAAAAGTTTAATTTTATTTGTAACAACAAACAACAAAACAATTGTTATATATGTACACTATTTACATAAATGTTAACTTATTAACTAGAAATCAAAATGTTTAGTTTTTAATCAACTTCTTCCACTGTTGGTCCACCCGAGGTATTCTGTCCGCTAGTGTATTGTCCTGCTCCACTGCCGGAACCGCCATGCATTTTTGTCATGATTGGGGAGCATATCCTTTGAAGTTCTTTCATTTTATCCTCGAATTCCTCTTTTTCTGCCAGTGAATTACTATCCAACCACTTCAATGATTCATCACATGCTTTTGACACTTCGTCTTTGTCGTGAGCAGAAAGTTTGTCACCAGAGTCACCGACAGCTTGTTTAACACTGAAGATATAGTTTTCTAGTTGGTTTCTGGCTGCAACACGTTGTCTCTGTTTTTCATCTTCCTCTTTATATTTTTCAGCTTCAGACACCATTCTGTCAATGTCATCTTTGCTCAGTCTACCACGATCATTCGTTATTGTAATCTTCCTTTGATTTCCAGTACTTTTATCTTTAGCTGATACATTTAAAATTCCATTCGCATCAATGTTGAATTCCACCTCAATTTGAGGCACCCCACGTGGAGCAGGAGGTATTCCGGACAAATCGAATCGTCCAAGTCGGTTATTGTCCTTCGTCATTGCCCTTTCACCTTCAAATACTTGAATGTCCACGGCTGGTTGGTTGTCTGAATAAGTTGTAAATGTTTGTGAAGCTTTAGCTGGAATTTTTGTGTTTCTCTCAATTATCTTTGTCATAACTCCTCCTGCCGTTTCAATTCCAAGAGATAAAGGAGCAACGTCCACCAGGAGAACATCCTTTATCGTGTCGCACGTGTCACCAGATAAAATGGCCGCCTGTACAGCAGCACCATATGCAACGGCTTCATCCGGATTAACTGATTTGTTTAGGTCTTTTCCGTTCATAAACTCTGATAACATTTTCTGAATTTTAGGAATTCTAGTTGAGCCTCCAACCAAAACAATTTCGTTTATTTTACTTTTATCCAATTTGGCGTCGCGCAATGCCTTTTCCACTGGCTCCAATGTGGTCCTAAACAAGTCTGAACACAGTTCCTCAAACCTAGCTCTAGTTATTTTAGTGTAGAAATCAACACCTTCGTGTAAAGCATCAATTTCAATACTAGCCTCTGTCCCACTTGATAATGTTCGCTTTGCCTTCTCACATGCAGTTCGCAACCTCCTGATAGCACGACTATTGTTTGAAATGTCTTTTCCATATTTCCTTTTGAATTCTTGTATAAAATGTTTCACCATACGATTGTCAAAGTCTTCTCCTCCAAGATGTGTATCCCCAGCGGTGGACCGCACCTCGAACATAGAACCCTCGGAGATGGAGAGAATTGAGACATCAAAAGTACCACCTCCAAGATCAAAGATAAGAACGTTTCTCTCACCTTGCAAGTTTTTATCCAATCCGTATGCAAGAGCAGCAGCTGTTGGTTCATTGATTATTCTTAGCACATTAAGTCCTGCTATCTTACCAGCATCTTTTGTAGCCAGTCTTTGAGAATCATTGAAGTATGCAGGTACAGTTATAACGGCATCTTTCACTTTCTGTCCGAGATATGCCTCCGCGGTTTCCTTCATTTTTACCAGAATCATAGAACTAATTTCTTCTGGCGTGAATGTTTTTGTTTCGCCTTTGTATTCTACTTGAAGTCTTGGCTTTCCTCCATGATTGATGACCTTAAAGGGCCAATGTTTTATGTCAGCTTGCACAGTCTGATCACTGAAATTTCTTCCAATCAGTCGCTTTGCGTCAAATATTGTGTTTTCTGGATTCATAGCAACTTGATTTTTGGCTGCATCACCGACCAATCTCTCTGTGTCGGTGAAGGCAACATAACTCGGTGTTGTTCTGTTTCCCTGGTCATTGGCAATAATCTCTACTTTCCCGTGCTGGAAAACACCAACACATGAATATGTTGTACCAAGATCAATTCCGATTGCTGGAACTTTTCCCATTATGTATTTGTTCTATAATATCCTGAAATATTAACAATTTATATTTAGTTTTATGTAACAGCCTACAAATTCATTATAAAACGACGAAAAATAAAGTTAAACAACCTTTTAGCTTACTACACAACATTTATACAGTACTGTGCCAGGAGTGAAGATATCTTTTAAACGTAACTACATGTATCTGTCAAAACTACCTTAAAATCATTCGGTCATAGGTTCATTTCTGATTCTATTTCGGTAAAATATTACAATGACACTCAAGAGATCGAGTTGCCTACGATTTAATTTTTCATCTTTCTACTTTGTGAAATCATTTAAATGATCAACGTCAAAATGCAGTCCTCTTTCACACAACTGCCGTTCATTAAAAATGTCGGAAAGCACATTGTAGAAAGAAGTTGAAAGAACATTTGCAAAGATCGGTACAGAAAGAAAATCCCAATTTTTAAATAAATTAAATAAAGAAAATCCAAACTTTTACATTAAATTAAATATATTAAATATAACATACCTGTTTATTAATGTGTTACTAAATTTCCTTGAAAATATCCCGTGTACGTGGTTTAACAGCTTTGCTTTTGTTTTTGTGTTTACAGCTCGTATTTTGTTTATTTGACTCCATTGAAAGATGCTGGGCTTATATACTATTTCACCGATCATCTCGAAAATGAAAGTAAAAACTAGAACATTCACGAAGTGTTTACAAACATAAATTCTATTTTTATCACACTGTAGTTCGAGAATTCTCTACATTGTGTAGTTCATTGTTTTGCAATGATAAAGTACGAGGAGATCGAAAACTCGAGAAAACGTACCTAATTTCTCTTTAAACAAAAAAGACTCGCCCAATTTGCAATACATATTATTTCTTTTAGGAAATTCTAATTCAAGATAAAAAAAGATACCACCAGCTCTCAACAAACTGTCCAGAATGTTTTAAGGGCCAAATTCCCATCATTTTTATTGTCATGTTACAGAAGTTCCTCCATAATAGAAGTTCCAAAAGAAGAACTATTATATAATATTAGTTCCTTGAGAACTTTTATTGCAATATTTGTTCCTGACGGAATAAATCTTATATAATATATGTTCCTAGAGGAATTTTTATAATGAAATAAGCTATAAGAAAAGTTCCAGTGGAACTTCTATTATGAGGAACAAATATGTTGACAGATGTTGTGTGTGTACGTTGCGGAGGGGTAGGCCCCTGATTCCCGTTCAAGTATTTTTAGTCCCTGGGGAAGTTGGTGGATTATAATACTGAAATTGGAATCGGTTACACTCTTGTTTCTAACTAGAAAATCCATTTAGAATCATTTAGGGGATATCTGTTTTGTAGCTGGATGCCACTTTTAACTTTTGAACAACACAAATACACAATTTATTGCGCGAAATTTTTATATAAATATGCAAGATAACGAAACATTTAAAAAAAAAAGATAGTTGTGAATGATCAGACACTTATAACAGCACAGAATAATTACAAAATGAAAAACCTCAAACATCCATTGCGTAAAATATTTTAAATTTAACAATCGGGATTAGATTAATGAAATTCTTTTTGAATACTTTTTTGTTTTTAAAATGATGGTCTTGTTTATTAAGAAATTACCATATTATATACTGTAAAATATCATGTTATTATCTTGTAAATTTTACTAAAAGCTTAATTTAATTGACAGTAAGAATTTCATAAACAATTTTAAAGAGAAAGACTTTTAGCAAGTCAATATTGGACTCGAAT
This sequence comes from Geukensia granosissima, assembly GCA_032357055.1. Lineage (NCBI taxonomy): Eukaryota > Metazoa > Mollusca > Bivalvia > Mytilida > Mytilidae > Geukensia > Geukensia granosissima. Next base: position 5,793 of record JAULBM010124488.1, on the reverse strand, counting down.
TTATATACTTGACATTTTTGCAAAGCCACTATTTTATACGGATATTTTTTTCTATCTGTTTAATTATAAAGCCAACTTCACCAAAGCACACTATCAAATGAATATTGTTTATTTACGATAAATTGTGAAGCCTGTTTACATTGTATATGTTTATTTAAAGGGCCTATTTAAATAGATTTGAAATGTGTGAGGTCATATGAAATAGAGGAAAAGTAAGTAAAGCAAATAACTTCCCAGTTACCGTCCCTACCACCCCACCACCATCCAATGAAAAGGGTGCTTGTCATATAGGAGAGTTGGACTAGATGATCTCCAGCAAGCACGGATATAATCCATCAAGGATTTGAAAGTTTCAAGTCGACTAAAATGTAATTATAACGCTATAATATTTAAAAAATTATGCGTGGGTTGTTTGGCTGTTTATTTCCACGCACCCATTTTTCAATTCTTCATTTTTCTCACAAATCCTGATCCCGTCAGGTTAATATTTATTTGTTTGCAAAAGAGAGACCGAATGTTAAAAATGCGGAAACAGATGTTTGTTAAATATTAATTGGACATTCAGCAGGCGGGGATACTGGATTTTATGTTAGGGATCGCCGAGTCCAGGATGGGAGAATCCCCCTTAAGCATTGAGACATAGGAATTTTAACTCAAATTAGCTGCAATTTCACAATACACACCGTCCATGCAGGTATTTTTTTCTCTTCAAATTTGTTTCATATTATATATTTACCAGGTTGACTCAATGCTGAACAATTTTGAGTTTAAGTTTCAAATGCAGTGTGTTAATTATGATTGCCTATGAGACAACCTTGAAATAGTATAAATCACAAACATTTACAGTTTATCCCCTGAAGGTCTCTATCAATGGAAAGATCCACACCGGAGGACAAGCTGTAAAAGTCTACAAAAGACCATACAAATTGTCTTCCGTCAAATTCCACAGAAGAAAATTGTCTCTGGTTGTAACATGTAGCCAGAGAGTTGAATTTTACGTCCATATATCTGTATAATGCGGACATGCTATGCCAATAACCCAATTCTGTGGTTTAGGTCACAATTAAACAGTTGTGATCATCATCTGGTGCCAACAACCGAGGAATTGCTTTCCTATATGGATAACAAACTCTATCATATTTGACTGTCTACATCGAACGATAAAAGACAAAAGAAAATGATAAACGAAAAATAAATGCAATTTCCAGAATTTCAATTTTTGACCATATTTATTGCTTTCAGATGACCATAATAGCAGTAAATCTATACAAGACATGGGACAACAAAGAAGTAGACCATGATCCAATCAACGTAAATCTGAGTTCTAAGGAGAACGATCTTATAATTACAGTGCATGCTCCATTGTTCAATGATCCTCCTAATCCTGGAGGAACACCTGGCAAGCCATTCCATGCTATCTGGGAATATGAAGGTAAATTTAAAACACAATTTGATAGCGAGGAAATTTAAATAAGCTATAGGCTACATGATTATGAAGATCTGATGATCACAGATGTGTGCTACCCAATAATTAAGCAAAAAAAAAACTGCTTACCCTTAATTTCTGAACACCTGGGATCACCCTCATTTTCATTGGGATCGTGGTACTCAGTCTTAAATGTTTTCCTCATTTTTTTGTTTTCTGAGTTCAAAGTGTTTTGTGTGTCTTTGTTTGTCTTCTGTGTCTGATCTTGACTGTCCTCTGTCGGAATGATTTTCTTCTATACCCTTTGGTATCATCAACATATTTTTACAAGACTTTGTAAGATAAACTAAATAAAACAGACCTTTGAATGAGGAAACATTTTAAGCTCTTAAATAACTTCAAAACTGAGAAATTTAGATGCTTAAGACTTAGGAACATAAAGTGTTCTCCTGGGTGAAGTCGAATTTTTTGTCAATCCATGTAGTCTCCTTCTCCCCAACATCTATATATTTTGACATATGTCCTGCAATATTATATTGTCATCGAGACCGCCATCCGCCTTAACGTTAGTGCAGATTCCTTATAAAAATGTCTGTAGGCTACGTTCCGATCAACAATATACAAGATCCCGGACTGTAAAAGAACCCACCAAAATATATACATAATCAAAAGTGACAATGCATCCATGGGCTGAAAAAACTTCTATATAAAATAAATTCTTCTACTCCTATAAATTATTTCTTTTCCCTTTCAGTGGTTGAAGTTTTCCTTTTGAATAACAAAGACAAGTATTTGGAAGTTATTCTCAGTCCGTAAGTGTTTTTAAAAAACATATATTTTTTTAAAGATGCGAATGAACACTTAAGGGGAAGTGCCAAGGAGACTTATCTAAGTTTGTTTAAATCTTGAGGATAAGTTAAGTTTTTTAAAATGTATATCTCTGTATATTTTTGGACCAATTGATTATTATTTTTATTTACCATACAGTCGCCAATTTTTCCTAGACCAGGATGAAATCCACTATAACATTTCATTAATTTATTCTAGTCATGGTCAACATTATGTTCTAATTCAAGGAGGTCACAGGAATAAACTGAAGGTAAGACCATGTCAGATTAATTTGTAGGATTTTTTATTTTGGAAACCAAAAAAATTCCACAAGAAGTTTTTTTTCAAATGCAAATAATCTTTTCAATATGCCTTGTTTAAAAAAGTAGGACTTAATCAAAACATTTCCAGCCAAAGAAAACAAGGAATTGTAAACATGTTAAAATTAAAATGTTGAAAGCACCTAAAACAAATATGTCACAAAATATTGACCTTTTATTTTTAAAGAAAATTATTGACAAGAGAGTCAATGTTGGTTCCGAAGCACACTTAAAATATCTCACGACAGTGTTATTGAGATATCTTTTTTTTATAACAACTGATAAGTCCTAGCAGATTCTTGCGTGCCATGTGACCAACATTTCCATGAAAAGTTGGATGCGAAATCTCGTTTTAAATGAGTTTTGTTCAGGTGCAACCAAACTTTGAAATCATATCTTATAGTATATTTTAATTAAAACATCAAAGAATAAGAAAGCGTAATCTATTTTCAAAAACCCAGAAGTTGCAGAAACCCTGTCTATCATTCATGAAAATATGTTGTAGTACCAGCAGATAAGTCTCGAAATAATATCATTTTTGTCTGAAAAAAACATTACATCGATTGTTTAATTAATGAGTTAGTTATTGAGAGCAACTCAACTTACACAGCTACAACACTTTCTAAAGGAGATAATTAATAATCATATGCCATTTTTATTAGAATAGCCTCTACAGTTGAGGACTATGATCTCCCCTTATTGTATTAGATACCAATGTTACACAAGTGTCCCTACAAGCAGTGTTTTATTGCTGGATCTGCCAAATGCTCCACCAAGCCGCTTTTATAGCTTACAATATTAGTTTTTACTACTATCAAGACGTGCCACCAGAAATACTGTGACACCGCTATATTTCTTCACTTTGAGCAAGTTAGCCCACATCTTTAATTTCAGCTTCCGTTATATGTTTGATGTTCTCTCAATGAACAATGCACGATTCTTTACCTCTTCTACCGAAATGAGCTTGAAATTTAAGACACAACAGACACTCCCAAGTCTTTCTCGTACCTTGATCTTCATCATCGAATTAGACAATGAAGGAATGCTTCAAACAAGACTTTATATGACAAACATGATGACATCAATTTTCTTATATTCAACTTACCGTCCATTGTCAGTAATATTCTAGCTGCCCCGGCGTATGGCGTCTAAATCTCCCAGCTCATACGTTTTTCAAGAGCATGTGTCCAATACAGCGATTTTCTAGACAGAGCAAGATCGTTGACTCAAAAACTCCCAGGAAAGGATATGTTGATCCACGGTTGAAGTCGTCACTCTAGAATTTTTATGGTCGACACGAAAATCTTGTCGGCCGTTTTGGGATATCTGTTTTACTGACGAAGACGGACCTTTTCTAGTGAAGTAGAAAAAACCAGAATAAACCAGAAAAAAAGGCTGTTCGCTTTGTACGCCTAGAGGTTATGGTCCCATGAAACCTCCTTTACCCTGAAATGACTAATACCAGTTTGACTTTACGTTGGCAATGAAATCCGTAAAACTGATGTTCGTGGATCGAAAGTCGTATCAGTCAGTCTTCCCTTCATTGAAACCACAGGATTGTTCATTGACTTGTGTGTAAATTGTGCCGAGTTCCAAACACTCGACATTTTTGTTTGAAAGCTCTGCCCCCCCTTTCTTTTACAAATTTTGAAACCCATGAACTTCTGGCTGACTCTTTCATGTAGATTCTTGACTTTGCTATCTATTTTTCCTCTTGAATAATTTCTAAATTCAATCACGAAAAAGTATTTTTGGTTGTTCAAGAATTCTTAACAGCATTCACAAATTTCTAAAATAAATCGGATGTTTAGGTAGAGATGCCAATAGAATATACAACCACAAAGGAAGAGAATCACTGGACAGGGAGAGCAGTAATACCAGGCAGCTATCTACCACCGGAAGTCTGCAGATGGAATGTTTATGATATGCACGGATCAGGAGAGAGTAGACATTTTGAGGCATTACATGGTGATATTTCACAGAAACACGAAATACCAGACTTGTAAGTGGGTATTTACTTTGGGTTAATGATATTGCTTGCCTTGCATTTAGTTAAAGCGTTTTGAAATTGAACAATTGCATGAAAACAACGACCCAAGATGCAGGATCTAAATATACACTTAAAATTCCAGTTCAACGAAAGTTCCCTAATTTTTCCTAAACAAAACAATACATGTACCACAAAAGGAAATTACACAGACTTGTAAGTACTTATGTAGCTATGGGTTTTGATATTGCATTCCAACTTGAAGTGTTTTGAACAACTTCAAGAAAATTATGACGTAAGATGCAGGGACCAAATATACACTTAAAATTCCAGTCCAGAGAAAATTTTCCTAAATAAAACACAAAACTGTACAAAAAAAGGTACAGCGGCCTGAATCATGAATAAACTGGCGATGCTTTTAATATCAATTAAAACAATAAATATAAGCGAAAAATGAAGCATCAGATTATAAGTTTTTGAGTTCTTAATTCCTGTGTGATTTGAAACTTGTTTTCTTTTCAGCCATGATTTAAGTCTGTTTGGGCCAATAGATATGAAGAGTATTCTACCTAGCAACTGGAGTCCAAGTTACTTCTCAGAGGAGTGGAAAGATTACTTATAACACCACACAGAACTAACTTGCATTTATTTAAAAAAAAAAAAAATTATAATATACCTATGACAAGCCCGTAGCCAGAAATTTTCAAGGAAGTAGTTACGTACGTCGAATCGCAAAGCAACCTTCACGACCGGGGTCTATTGAGTTCTGGGGGTATTTAGTGCAATTCTTGCAATCTAGCCTGATACTGTTTTTGCATTTTAGAGTCTTGCATTTTAGACTTTAATAGTCAGACTTCATTTTTAACTTGGTTTACAAAGGGGGATTTGTCTGAACCCCTCGAACCCCCTGGGTACGAATATGTATGATATAGTGTTACTAATGACGTTGTGTGTTTTGAACTCTGTGCTTTGGTTTGTTAGGAAACGTCGTAGATTTTCAAGTCACATGCATGACTGCCTTTACACCAGTCAGAAATCTGATATCCATTGCAAAACATACCAGGGGGTTGAAAGTTTTTAACGTCCTACACAGCAAATGAATGCTCTCAGTTGGACACCTAGTCCTACTCCTTGTTTATATAGGAGTTCGCGCGATTCCTTCCGGATTTGACGTGTGCTGCGCGCGGGACAGGGGACGCTTATCCTTCCGGAGCACCTAATCCAACTCTTTT
>JAULBM010124268.1:7039-18627 GCA_032357055.1 Geukensia granosissima | reverse complement strand
GTTTCAAACCAAATTACAGCTTCAAGAACTTAGTCAACACAATTCTATAGCTATAACAAGTTTCAAACAAATCGTGTAATGTGATATAGTACACACAAATGCAATTTCCTTAATCCATCTTATTGCTGTGTTGAACAACTCCTTTGTGCAGCCCATTCTGTGTTAATAGTAGTGTAATAATAAGAATACCACTTCAGTAACTGCATGTATTAAGGTCACAGACTGCAGCAAATACGTCATAGAGACTTGCTGCAGCCATAACAGATGTATGCCGTATTTAAAATTGCACGTCACAGACTGCAGCCACAACAGATGTATGGTGGATTTGTAATGGAAGCCTATGGCAATACGTCATACAAGCTTGCTGTAGTGACAGGTGTAAGGTAGAACGAATTGTTAAGAAAGCCCATGGCTATTCAGTTCTTAGACTGCAGGAAATCGATTGACAAGAGTTGTTTTATTTAAAAGTAAAAGTCAAACCTTCAGTTAGCATTATTGAGCTTCCAGTGATAATGATTTCAAGAAAAAATTCAATTGAAGAAGTAGACATGTCGTTTAGAACACCAAGTATTAGGTCCAACTTGAGCTCTCTCTATAACAATTACGGCTTTCATATAGATATTTTGAAGTTGACAGGAGTCGTTGTACTTTTATCATTAATTAGTGCAACATTAGCAATCACTAGTAATCTACACGTGTGTGAACAGTCAAAAAATGAATCAGATTGCATCAAGTTTGTTGCGTCAATTCCTCAAATTGATTCCAAAGTATGTAGTTACATACAGCAGTATAAATTACCAGAGAATATGAATGTGACAGTCTGTGTTCATAGCATGGAAATAAGGATATATTTCCAAAAACTGAACCATAATCAGCTCCAAGATGTTATTTATTTCAACACCAGACAGTATAGCTACCTGAAAAGACTAGTACCTCATATAGACCAATCTATTAGAAATGCAAGGACAATAGGACACACATGATTGATATTTCAAATAAAATCTATGTATTCAGTATTTGTCTGTTTCTTACAACATGTACTAGTAAAACAACTGGGGTATAATATTACAAACACCATTAGCAATACCATGTCATGTTCTGTGATTGTAATCACATCCTTAAGCTCTTACAAGTAACAAAGGAAACAGCTGTATGTGTTAAACTAGTATTACCTGTAAGGCTTTAATTTTGTTCGTTTATGAACAATGTAGCTGATACACACCAATGAACTTCAAAACCATATCAAGTTAAACCACACCACATGCTTCATGTGCCTGTATCAATTCAGGAGTTTAGGTCAATGATTAGTCTTGATGCTTTCTTACTTTTTTGTTATTATTGTTTTTGTATTTAGAGAGGATATATATACATGTTTCTTTGTTGGGAGACATTCTAGAGCTCATCACAAATGGGATTCCACCCTTGTTGAAGGTCTTGTGAAAATCTGTAGTTTCTTAACTGAGTTCTGTATAGTGGATAGAGTATGGTCTCTGTTGCATTTATTCCGTTTCTTCTTTTTCATATTAAATAAAAGAAAACTGAATAAAATAACAAAACTTTATTATCATATGGTAAAACCAGTGTAAATAAAAAACCAGAACAAATGTAAAATATAGTATCAAAAAGAACACAATTGCATACCTGAGATATAGCTGTAATATTTAACTCCAAAATTTGATTATAATGTTTGGTTGGAATGAAAAGAATCAGATAATGATTCCATAGGAAAAGCACCAAATGATAATACTTGTAGTTCATAAAACTTAACAAAACAACATATATACATGTATGTACATGTACACTAGTGACTCATTACAAACATTCATATCACAATATTTTCTAAATTTGATTATAATGTTTGGTCGGAATGAAAAGCATCAGATAATAGCACCAAATGATAATACTTTGTAGTTAATAAGCTTACAAAATAACATATTTACATGTACATCATTCAAAATATGAGATGTAAAGAAACTATTTGATTAAAATGACAAAAATGAAAAGCACTAAGTTGAGTAAAATCATTCTCTTTGAAATTTGAATGAACATGAAAGAAGCTGATATAGATTTTGGATTCTAAATTTAAATAGAATTTCAATATGAACTTTTGAATGGAATTCTAAAATTAGAAGAGCGCAATAATTATTAAATATTTGTAGTTCATAAAACTTAACAAAACAACATATATACATTTATGTACATGTACACTAGTGACTCATTACAAACATTCATATCACAATATTTTCTAAATTCTCACAAGTAGTGAGAAAAAATCTTTAAAACTATAATACTAAAGAGCATATTTGTATACTTAGTGCATTCAGATGAATTATAGGGTATAATAATATTGGTAAGAATCAATATGAAATTTATCAATTATTTTCACATACAATGAATTCATGTACTTGTATAAGATTGGAAATGCTCGTACATGTAGTATACAGACAAAATGCTATAAGATTTTACATGTACATATTTCACACTCCTCAGACAAAAAAAGACAAACGTTAAGATCTCCATCTCACAACACAAACAAACAGATCTCCATCTCACAACACAAACATACCTTCATCTTATAAAATACAAAGATATTCATCTTTTAAACAAACAGATGTTCATCTTATAAAACAAACATAAGTTACATGTTCAAAACAAAGGAGGGAAAAGATTTTATCTAAAAACCAAAAAGACTATATATATTCCAAGGATCCAAAAACTTATTGTACTTTTCAACTTGCATAGTTTGGTACAATACTTTTCAAAATTTAGCTAGGCACAATTTGTTATAAGTTAACTTCAGTTTAATAAGATGGAATTTTCTCTACCAAATTTTAAATCTACTGTGTGTTAAATTGATACATGCATTGTTTACTGTGTCTTTTGTAAAGACAATAGGGAACAAAAAAATGAATTGGAAAAAGTACTTTGTGTCTTTGGTAAAAATAATATTAATTTAAGCCATCTTGAAGCCAAAAGCTTAATTATTACATATCATTCACTACTCCATTACAAGGAGAAGGAAGCATCTATGCTTTTATGGATGCAAGATGTAAGAATTTTGAAGTGCCTTGCACATCTTACTTATATTCTGGTGAGGGAACACAATATGGGACATGAGACGAGAAGACGAGTTCTACAGATGTTTCAAAAGAGGTAAGTGTTATTAATTTTCATACATAAATCTTTCCACAGGATGTCTATTTCTGGTGCTTCTCCTCAAACCTAAGTGGTTAACGTTAAAGTTTTGTCTGTTGGTTTTAGTGTTGGTTTTAGTTCTTGCCTTATGTAGTAGATTTTTAACACATATACAGACTTTTTTCACCCTCTGTATTGTTTTCAAGCATGCTCTGACTATTTTTTCTGTTTCTTCCAAATAGTAAATGACACCTCCTACCAAAAAAAACAACAAAAAAACAGAAATCAATTATGTGTTTTGGTTTATACATGTATACTAGAAATTGTAACAACTTAGAATTCTAACACTGATGATCATGTAATACCACATCATGTGATACCACATTATTCACTCTGTTAACAAAGTCACTCATTTGATATTCTGTAATACTACTGTCCCTAGAATATGTCATGGTCCTTTTACATTTTCTTTTACAAAATCTGCAGATGCAAATTGTTCCTACAGCGACAACTGCAAGAAATATTAAAACATAACAGTAAAGGAAACTTTTAATTTTATTACTAAAAACTATTAGTCTTAGACAGTGTAAATGATTCCCATATACATATACAATTGATGATAACTCTATCAAAATTTGTTAAATTTGAATTTGTTTAACTGCAATAAAGAAAACAGATAAAACTTTTATCCAAATAAATTATCAGAAATGCATAATTTAGAACTTAGAATATCCAAACAATTGTTCCTATAGGTTAAATTAACTATATTTTTTGTATACTTTTGTATCAGTGAATGTCTATCTCATTGACAGTTACACCATATCTTCTATTTTTTTATCATGCAGAATGAATATATCTACATTTGTTTTTCTGCATAGTCATCGATATCTCATACTGAAGGTTTTGGTACTTTATCTTAAATACTTACCAATAAGGGTTAGTAGTGACGTTAAAATCCATATACCAGTCATCTAAAAACATTAATAAAAGTTTCATACCTAACTTGACTACAAACAACTATGACATTTCAAAACCAATTATGGAATTTATATGTATTTTGCATATGAATTTGATTTTTAATAAGACAATGATTTGACATGGTTAACAATAATAAAAAGATTTATTTTTTATTTAAAAGATAACAATATTTTTAAATAATGATAATCTAATTTTCTAATGTTATACAAGTCCAGATATTCATGTGTATATTCATACAAAATCATAACAGAAATCACATACTTAAACAGTGCATGTTTTGTTTTTGTTTGTTTTTGTTTGTTTTTTTTTTTTTCATCCTGTTTAGTATTGTCAAATAATAAAACTTCCATATTTTCTATCAAATTGCTTAAACCTAAATGCATATCAATGACTGAATATCTGTTTATTTCAGAAGAGGAATGGAAGCTCATATAAGATCTATCCAAAGCTGGTATGTACCTGAGGGTGAGCAGGAAGAGGAACCTGAGGTTGTCGAACAGGAGGTTGAGCAGGAAGAGGAACCGTCAGTGGAGGATGCGATTGATGAGGTGTCATCACAGATTGGGGTGTCTCCGTCGTTGTTACGATTTCCTGATGATCGTCTGATGATGTGGCCCGACCTGCCGAGGTCACCGGATGATCCTCTGGATCACTGTGAGGGATGTTCTGAATGTGAATCTGAAAATAAACAATAAGTTTCAATATGTGTAGTTCATTGAGAACACTATTTTAGGAAAAAAGAATTTGAACATTTTATAAACAATACTAATGTTAATAATATCATATTTGTCAAGTAAATAATTGAAATCTTCTTGTTTGTATATAATTCTAACAGATGTACACAAAAATGTATTGCACATGTTGCATGTCAACCCTCTAGTTTAAGCAGGTGTGGTTATAGTGTTTTTTATAAGAGTTAGTACATGTATACATGTACATGTCCATGTATTTCTCTAGTATCTTGTGTATTTTATTTCTTGTTCAGTTACACCCTTGTCTCAAATCATGTGGAAACTACCGTTTCTACTGATTCTTCTATTCTATACCAGTTTTTATCATGTTTTACTGATGTCTTTCTCTCCTGGTAGGTTTTTATAAAGGTTTAAAAATATAGGTCATTAGGAATCCTTTCCAAATTTATTCAATGGTTGGAATTAGCAAAAAACAAAACAAAAAACCCTAACTGTTAGTACAAGATGGGGACGTTATCAGTATGGTTTTCTCAAACTTTCAGTGATATTGTATCTCTGTTTTTGTTTCTATATATTATATGAATCAAAATAAACCCTTTAAAGGTTATCGTTGACATAATAATGTAAAATAATCAAACTTGTGGAAATTTAAATTAATTTTAACCTTTTTATTTATGTTGAAACAACACTTTTATGTTGTTTTTTTCATCACTCGGCATCATACTAAAAACAAGTGACTCGTTCAGCTGTACTTACACATTTTCATCCGTTAATGACGACTTCTGTGTCCTGATCACGGATGACTTGGTTGCAAAGTGCATCAGACCCCTCAACAATGACAACTCTATCTACGTGGTTCACATAAACCCATGTTCTAGGACTGATCCTGTCAAACGTGATTTCTTTTAAACTTTTTTCCTCGGAATAGGTGTAGATACCTTTCCCCTGGAACCTACATTTCAACCCGACGACCTCAAAATTCAGATCCATCTCTGGCTCACAAGAGTCTTCATTCATCTGGACTGATTTACCCAACCCTTTGCATATAATAAATGCAAGCATAACACACACAAACTTCATTTTCAACCTTTAAAACACACAGAACTTTACAATCAAAATCGTTACACAACAAAAACAAACAACAGAATATTGCATTATGGGATTGCTCTTTTACGTTTGATCGTCTTCCAAAGGAGCACCTCCAATGTCAAAATCACAAATCTCAAATCGACAGTGTATTTTTCGTGATTTCTTTACACGAAGACAACAACCTTAAATATAGATAAAATAAATGGATCGCAAAAAGAATAATATATATAACTAGAGAAAAATGGGAGGAAATGTCAACCTAAACTACACACGTCGCTTCAGATCGTAATCCCAATCGGAAGCACCGTGAATTTATTATCAGAAAAAAATGAAGTAAATTTAGTGTAAAATATATGTAAAATGGGCTGGTATCTAATACAAAATGTTAGACTGGTAAAATCAATACAACAAACGATAAGGTCATGTTGTAATAAATATGAACTTGAAATAACCCTTTTCAAACATCTGCTTATACGTATTATCCATAAATGTATGTAGATATAGGTTTATTATGTCAACACCTCAGTGGGTCACCGTGTTAAACTGTTATCTCTATAATAAAATCAGCAATCAGATACTATCATTGTTGAAATACATGTAATAATTTTTCGTTTACACGAAAAACATGTGTCGTACGTGTATTTCCATTGTTTCAACCTTCGGGATTTATACCAATATAAAAAGACATGTAGGTACAACCATATCATCACTACCCGCTTTTGACGTGCAAATTTCAAAAATGGAAGCCAAAAGTTATACCTTCACGAAAAAAAATAATGGAAGGGGGAATTTAGAAATGAGGATAAATTTTGGCTTCCAAAAGGTAGCAGTATTTACCTATGTTAATGGGTATTTCTACCTGAATTTATATAACAATTCAAAAGCGAATCCGGGTAGATGCTCGATAAGCTATGCAGAGCTTGAGGAGTTGATAAGGATGAAAGAAGCATTCGAACCGCTTAAGCAACAAATGGTAGAGGTAAGTCTTTTAAATCAACATCAAGAATTGTAATGACGGTATGCATGTCTAACAGTTTTCTTTGTTTCTTAAATACTAACTTAAATTCATAAACTTAAAGATTTTTATAAATATTTTGTAGCATTTTGACAAGCGTGATTCATAAATTATCAAGAAAGTCTCAAAAAACATGATCAACGTATACCACTTATATAGGTAGGGGTTGCTCGGTTAATTTCGTTCTCCGCGATTGAAAATTTTAATTTTTCGTGATTTCTGATTAGAATATTGTCTGTGAATCGTTTTTAACCAAATTTATTTTCCGTTCTTCGTGATCGTGGATTTCAATTTTACGAGATGTGTTTATAGTAAAATTCATTTTTGGGAAATCGCGATCAATATTTTTGTGAACAGTGATTGAAAAAAATTGCAAGCCGTGATCAAAACCCACTTAGAGATGGTTCAATTTTCGAAATTTGTGTTTTGTTAAAAATCCTTCTCATTACGTTAAATACAAATTTTTAACTTATAAATGATATCTTTATACTGCTAATAAAAAGCAACGCTATACAATTAAATTTAACATATTAAGAATGATCAAATGTAGTTTTGCAATGGAGGAAAAAACTTCTATGATTTGAGACACTTAGCAGGTATATATATTTTGAAAGTTACGTTCATTATTCACAACTCAAAGTTTTGTGTAGATACATTTTTCAAATAGAAATTACACCACATAATTCACATAATTGAGTGTCAACATGTTGAAGTATAAATTTAAAAAAGATTGTTGTTCAATTTTATGAATATCAAACAATACATATAAAAATGGAAAATATGGAGTAATTTTTAAAAATGAGAAGGTAGGGAGGTCATATTTAGTCTGCATATGAATTCAATGAAATTGACAATACCATTTCGAGCTAATGTAAACTATTTTTTATTTTAATAGGAGCATAACCACTTGCATCAGCAACCACAACAACAACCAAAGCAACATCAAGTATGTCAGTCAATGAACCATCTTAAGATTACAGAGGTGAGTAATTGTTTTTAATTATACTATACGGTCTGTAAAATATTATTTCGTGCACTTAATCGCGAATCAGTTACCTCCAAACTTGTTATTCAGTTACCTCCAAACTTGTTATTTCCCAATATTTAAAGTTCTATTTTTGTGATAGGAAATCAACCCGCAACCACAAATGCAACCACTTGTACCACTACCACCAGCTGCGACTCCAATACCGACACCACAACCTATCCCAGTGATTCATCCAAACAAACGGAGAAGTACAAACTGGTCTGGTGAGCCACCCCATAAAAGACCCAAAATGGAAGAAGAGGAAAATTGGGATCCACTAACCTTTTTCACTAAATTCTGACACAATAAATGGATGGCGAACAAAATAAAAAAAGGACAAAATGAACTTTTTATTTTAATTCAGACATAGACGTTGCACCATTTTTGAATATGTGGAATCATGAAGTGTCCAAAACTGTATGCATGGATAGAATTTTTATAGAATTTTTTGTCACAGAAATTACTAAGACCGACTTTTCTTACATTGTTGACATATAAAGTATGATTTTGATTTCGAATCAAATTCATTTCATTCATGGTCATTTTGTTTTGAAATAAACACTGTCTATAACGTAAATGTCGTATTTGTTTATCGATAGCGATTTTAGCTATTCCTTTAGCTGTTCTTTTTTCCTTTTGTATGACAGTACCAGCATCATCATTTATATCATAAATCAAACTGTACATTTTAGGTCTCAGTCCTATGAATTCCTTTATTGGTACACCTGAAAATATTAATTTAAAAGAGATTATATTTTTCACCAAGGTTAGACATTTAAAACAGACGATTACTTTATCGAATAGTCTTTGAAAATGTGTAAATATTTATAAAAAGAAAAAAATAACAAACTGAAACAAACTTTTTAACCTTTTAAACTTTTCACATAAATGAAAACCATACCTGCAAGTTCGTCTTTCATTTTTCCTGGAATCTTCTTATTTTCTGTACTGTATAGTGGATGGTTTGCGTCGTAGTCAGAAGTATCAAAGTGATCTTTAAGCTCTCTCATATCCCGGTAGATATCCTCAGTGAAAATTTCATACATGAGACTATCCGTATCGGTAAATAATAGATTCAAATTCTCTCCATATCGAGGCATCATGACATTATAATGAAAATCATACATGATGATTTTTGATAAATCAAGAATAGCACATCCAACATAAACGGGTTTGTTCAAAAAGAGGTTAGTCACTTTATTTTCAACACCCACCAAATCCTCATTGAAAATTCTAAACCGTTCGAAGGAAGGTTTTGAAACGTATTTTGACAGAGTCTTTTCATTGTTTACGAGATGTATATTGACATGATTTCTGAGATTTTCAATTGTCTTCCCAAAGACGGAGTTACACATTAGTTTGAAGAAATTTTTTTCAAAGGTGTTTTTGGATTGTTGTCTTTTTGTTGTATTGAATCGAATATATTTGGCAAGAAATGGAGATTGGTGAAATTCTAGTATCCTGTGTATTTTGGTGATTTTCATACCCAATTGTGTATATAGTTGTAAATTTCTGTAATGAACAATATAATTGGTTTTATTTTCCAATGTGGGTATAAATTTGGTAACTGCAGGTCTTTTGTGATTACTTCCATACAAATCTTGATGCAAACCTCTACTGTATGGTGAAAGTTCATCGTCTTGCACAATTTTATGACTAGGTGCTAAAGGATAAGAATTGTGTTGGGAATGTAGTTCTTGCGGATATTCTAAATCAACCTCAAGCATGTATCCCTTCTTTCCGTCAGTTGGGACTGAGTGTAAACGAAAACCATTCATTTCTTCTTGATTCAACCATCGCATCATTCCTGTTGGTAGCATTTGCGAGAGACCCCAACCGTATAGATTGTTTGCGTCAAAGTACATCAGATAACTGTTTGGTTTTGTTGAATCATATCCCTCCACGTGCGGATTATTTGCTTTGGCAAATTTTTTGGAAATCATACTAATCCCTCCACGACAACCCAATTCAAAAAAATTATACATATCAGGTGTGGTGAGTAATTCTAAACATATACCACTCATTTTCAGTGCTGCCTGCCAAGCTAATCCAGGAGCTGTGAAAAAATGACAAGCATCTAGTCCGTAATATTCTATGGTCATTGTTCTGAATCTCTCAAATATGTCGGTTAGAAGAACCACATCAGTCAGTAAATACAGGTCGTGATACTGACCGAGATTGGTTATGTTCATTGTATTCCAAACTTCTTGTGCATGTTGATAGTCAGCTTCTGATATAGGTTCCTGTTTCAAACGATTGTAAAAGGCATCACGGGATGGTAGGGAAGTATCTAGAAATTTTTCATGACTATCAACATAATCATAACAGTATACGTTCTTTCTGAGCAATAATTTAGCAACTTCTTCACTAGGAAACGCTTTTCGAAACTGATGAAAATGAGTAAGACCATCTACTGCTAAATTGTAAACTAATTTTTCTAAACTTTCTGACATAAACTGGTAAGAGTCAAGAAAGCGCAAATTTCCAACGGAAAAGGAAATATATTTCTCCATGTTGTTTGCTATACAACTAAGTTTTTTATCTTTGTATTTTCCTGCTGCCTCTATTAATAAATGCGAATCAAATCCTCGAAAATTATGAAAAAATACTGGAATAAACGGTCTATTTTGAAGGTTCAAATTACATGAAACATGAGCTGCGCCATTGTAGTTGCTGTAATGTGGAGATTTATTATCACCAGATACTCCTATATGAGAATGGTCTCTTACTTTTATTAACTTTTCTGTAAACATTCCATTACAAATATAGCAATGTGTTGCTTTTTTGAACTCAGCTTCCGTCTTCTCAGTCATAATCAATGGTTCTACGTCACTTAAGATTTCCCTTATGCGTTCCTCTTCTCTGAACAAGGCATCGAAAAAATGTTTAACAGCATTTTCACCTCTGTAAACAATAGGTGTGCATGTAAAATTATCGTTGGTGCATACAGTTTGAAAACTATACCCACAAGGTTCGAATTTCGTTTGTTGTGTGGTTGATGATTTGTTTGGATCAGGTAAGCATGTATCTAACTTGCAAGCCAAAGCTTCGAAATCTGCATAGATGACGAATGGTATTCGCATAGACTTATGAAAGTCTTTGAATTCTAGAAAATTCTGACCCTCTTTTGGAAATTCCACTTTCTGAAACTCGAAACGTTCACAATAAGGTCGATGTTTGTCCAATAAATCCTGACGTATAAACCCATGCAAACATCTGACAGTAGTACAATTTATTATGTGAACGTTTATGGGTATGTGCTAAAAAACGACTCAAGTTTTTGATCAAGCAGTAGTGAGAATTACCTTCCTTAGATAGGTACAACAGGTTAATCTCAGTGTAGTTATTCCCCATCTTCGTTAAGTACAAAGGAAATACTTGTCCGTCTTCAAAACCAAACACATTGATGGATAACTGGTTCTTTTTTTCGAAATTTTCAATTTTGGATAAAGACATAGGAAAGTCGATACCTTGCAAATTCAGAGTATCTTCGTATTGTCTGTAATGAACCACACGGTGAGGATTTTGCTCTACCGGATGTAAGGCTGCCAAAACAGACCACAGGAAACATTTCTGATCTTGATTTTCAATATTCAAGACTGCACGAGATAAACGAATCTTAGGAGGTACTTCCATGTAACTAGATCCGGTA
>JAULBM010124158.1:0-18630 GCA_032357055.1 Geukensia granosissima | reverse complement strand
TCTTTGGATATATTGTAATTACTGCTCAAATATGGGCGTCAAATTGACAAATAAAGATATGTTCTGTTCTGTTCTGTGAGAAACGTCCTAAATTATGGAACAAGCAGGTTTGAGTAGACAATAAAGTAAAAGTCATCGAGTTTGCCCTACTTAAATTAATTTGACTGAATAAAAAATAATTTGACTGTTGTAATTTTAAAACGATTCCCATTAAAACTACGTCGGTCGTCCTGTTTACAGGTAATACTTGTTAAAAATATTTCACTAAAATAGATAGAGGCTAATTTCTACATCATTTTTGCTTTTCATTAAAATTGCACCTGAATAATAATAGAATAATCTCTATATTAATAAATAGTTGTTTACATCTGGTATTAAACGTGTATTTTAATCCTAGTTTACATGTTAGAACAGACTAAATCCTGTCGATCCATTGGCAGATGACACTTGTTACATATGCAATCAAATGAAAATAATATTTCCATATGTACACATTTTACCATCATTCTGGGACAGCATTTCATCTTGGTTCGGTATAGATAGCAGCACATCATATTTGAAATTTTATTAAATTAACATAGAACAAAAGGTTACCATATCTTTTGACTCTGTTTAATGTCTATAAGTGCCATTAGTTAAAAATGATATGAAAAATCCACAAAAACCTTCCTACTGAGTGCATTAACTTGCTGTACCCCCACAGTTGTTTTAAATCAATTACATGTAGCACCATATATCAATTGATAAGAATTACCGGTTTGATAACTAAATACAAGGAGATCAATATAACCTCCTTGCTCAATATAAGAAACAACCGACTAATGTTCCCTATTATTTCCTATAGGCCAAAGTAAGCAGACGTGGTTTGCCCTGTACTCGCGTGAAACCTGGCGATTTATATTTGAAAATAAATAAAATTCCGCCAGTTTTTATAAGGTATTTTTAAAATAATTAAAATATGAATTGAATGACTCGATTCTGTAAAATAAGAGTGTGTAAATCTAGATTTATTTTGTGGAAAACGGCTTTTTTAATTAATTCTAATCATTCAATAGCCATCCATTTGTTAATATTTAATCCCCGTTTTGTTATAATATATAATTAGTTGGGTATTTAAACGTGCTGGTTTGTCACGCTTCATGATCGTAAAGTCGGTTGTGTACACAGTGATCATAGTTATAAAATAATATGACGTGACAACACAAACCGGTCGCTGCTGTAACATGTATGTGTTAAATGTACCGCATTTGATTCTCAGAATTCCTTAGCACAACACAAGGTAAACATTTTAATATTCGCATTTTTAATTAGTACTTCTTGTGTATGAGTAAAATGATGTAAACATATAGTTTCAACCAATACCAAGCAGGTGGATTCGCTGACTATGTAAGCAGTTTATTGGTAATTCCAGGTAAGTCAGCTAATAATTATTCACATAAAAGTATACCTAATATACTTTCTTGAATTTACTATCAGTACGCCTAGACTTCGAAATAGAGGATCTAAATCTAGAATATTTTGACCTTAGACGGAGAGTAACCAGACATGTGTACATATGTCTCTGGAGTAACTAAGTGATTACCAAATCGTTTAAAACAGAGGAAACCGTGGAACGGCCTTATATATTTTTATTTTAAGGAGTCAGTCATGCATTAATTCTGATATTTTAATAAAAGGAATGTTTCAATTGATTATCTATTGAGAAAAACAGTAGGTACGTCCTCATTCATAAAGGAAGGTTTTTAAAAACCAGGTCAGGCATAAAAACGTATAAAGACCATTGTAAAATGGCTGAAAAACTGTGTACTTGATGTACTGTGTTCTTAACCCTATAGTGAAATCGAATGCTTGCAAGTTTACATTTATGTAACATGTCAACTAAGACTCTTTTAAAACGTTTCTTTTTAAATAGTTTTTGTACATAAATGTACGCCTCAAATTTAGAAAAGACGGGGTTTAAGCACTAAAGCAGTTAGACGATATTTTTCAGTCAGAATAATTTGTTATGGTATGGTGGCAATATAAGCCACGGACCGTGACCTTGTGAGACTATATGTATCAAAGGTCTTGGTTCACTGGTGGTACATTCATTGATCAGTCACGTAGCTGTCATCAAAACAGCAACACGTGCTGCCGAGCAGGAACTTCGACCGTAGTGCAACGTGGAGAGATGGAGTAATGACCAACTCCTTACATCGCCCTCGACGCAGTGACCCACTGGCAACCAGCCCTGCTGCATTGTTTAGGTAGGACGCGGCCATGATAAATCTCTCCACAGCGGAACCGGTCTGCTCTGTTCTGCACCGTGGCCCTTAAAAGAGCCGTTGTAGTACAACTTTAACAGCAAGTTACAGAAAGTCATCAAACAGACGCCATCTACATACAACGAAAGTTCATCAAGTCGAATAAGATACAACATCACAACCTAGCCTCCTGACCAAATTATAACAACATTGTTCCAACGACAAGCTACATAAATACTTTAAAGTTCCACGAGGGACCGTCCGACTGAGAGCATTAAATTGATGTGTAGGACGTTAAACACAATCAACCACCACCACTCACTGGTGGTATGGTACAAAGCAAGGTCCATTCTGATTCACTCGTATCACATCAAAATGCTTTAGTCCTGAATAGGCATGAAATATTTGCCACAGGATATTAACCAACATTCAGTCAACGCCATTTTATTTCCCTTCAGATAGTAGATTTTTCCTCTAACAATTTATTTTCCAGCCAAATTTGTTCGTTTATGGTCACAACAAAGGGAACTTTCGTTTCTATCAATGTTTAAATTTGGACAAAATTAATTTAATAATTCTTCAATTTTTTCATTGGGAATTAATTCTAAACATTAACCTGGATAATTATGATTAATGACCAGTAAAACCAATCAAGCCAATAAAGAATAAAATTCATTAGCACTTAAGCCATTACTTGACAATCTTAGAGAATATTTCTTTAAGATATCAGTTTATCCTCCAATTAATGTCAGATTGTATGTCAGACCTTAACATTGGAGTTATAGGGGGGACAAAAACTGTTCAAGTGGTCAGTTAAAATAAACATTTGGAGTCGCAATTTAAGACAAATGATTATTTGGAATGAACAACTTACTTTTATGATTAACTTTTTGCAAATGAACTGCCAGTTTTATGTTTCCATTATTTGTAAAGAAATCAAATGGACTTTATGGAAAAATGAGTCGTGGTATGACGGGGGGGGGGATTGTTGAAAGTTATTAACGTCCTACACAACAAATTTACTCAGTCGGACGGTCCTGGTATGACTGTATTTGATACTGTTTTTATACGGTAACAATGTACATGAAAAAAAATCAGTTTTCAGTGTTTAATTATTAAACTGTAAGAAAAACAAATACATGTATTGTTCCTACATGTAAATGTGTACCATGCATGAATGACATCGTCTTAGAAAATGACAAAGATGGGTGGCTTTAAGTTTAGGCAGCATAAGAAGGACCTTGTCCATGTAAGATATATATAGAAAAAGAAGTTGTCTTAGACTGCATACACTGCATTTTGGGTTTTAAACGCAGTCTCTTCTTGTGATCAGTTGCTTATGATAGCAATGATTTCTGATAATTTTTAAAACATTACTTTTCAGTATTTTAATTATCTCTAGAACATGATCGTAACATTTTTCTTCTATATTTTCTCCCATTTTGGTCCCAATTTATCAATTTATAGACGGAGTAGTTTATAACTAAATGACGATTTTATGATTTTTATGACAGATGAATGGTGTAGCCAATAACATTGTAAATTATTACAGAAGATATAAAACAAGGTTTATTACCAGTCCTTTTCGAACTGTTTGTCTGAAGTCATTTGTGAATAAATAAAAGAGTCTCTCACTTTTTTATTAAAATAAAAAAAATCCTTAAACGAAAAATCATAATTCTGGTTAAATGCAATGCAGAAAAAGTTTTTGTAATTTTTCTCTTGTAATATTTCGGATTTTTTTTATAGATGTACATACTTTAATTTTTCCCACTCATTGACATTCAGAAAATCGAAAATATTGTCGTTTAAATTACAACTCTTTATGTTTGCATGATTTGTATTTTTATTAAGTAAATATTGTGATAGATTTTATATCTATTGGCATATGACTGTTTTTGTGAAATGTCAGCAAAAATAAACTTAGTAGTACCAGAAATGAAATATGTTGAAGTTTTTTGGAACTTAATTTTTGTCTCGTACAATGTTTCCAGGCATCTCCGTATTTTCAGGGGTTTGGAATTTAAAAATTCCTGCTCAACATTACTTCATAAATTTCATGTGAGTAAAATGACAACTGGACTGGTGAACTGCCTCGGGATATTACATTCCTCCATCGTCGTCAACACCTTAGGTGTAACATCTTTTTATGAAACATAGCCAAAAGCTTCTCTACAATATAAATATACCATCCAGGGTAAATTTTCGATGATTTCTATTTTCCATATTTTATCAGATAATGGGACCTATTTTTTGCCCCGAGCATTTTTCACTGGGATTAAAATACACAGTGCCGTTTTAATACCAGGTTTTCATAAAATTTACACAAAACTTTCTTCGTGATATAAATTTATCATATGCATGCAGGGTAACCTTTGGAAAAAAATTTCATTTTTAGATAATTTGACGGATTTTTTGCCCCTTAGTGTTTGTTAACCCTAACGTTAAAGGTTTAAAACTCAATAAATTTGCTCGCTCATAATACGTAGAGACTATATTATGCTACTACATGTATGCTAATACCACTCTGTTATATTCGTACACTCGAGCTCGTACTTATATAATACAACGCCTAATTGCACTATCAATTTACAGCAGATTGAAGTGAACCGGCTAAATTTGATATTTTGTAAAGACAAACTAACCTGTCAACGACGAGACCCAACCATACAAAGAAACATTTTTAAAATAAGATCAACGGATATTTGAAATGTTACGTAAAGAAAAAGGAGATGTGGTACGTCTAGTTTTGACATTTTCTACGAAAGCTTTCTCTTTCCCTTCATCATACCTCTAATTTACCAAACAGTTGTATGTTCAATTTTAAGGGAATTAAACAGTACTTAGTTTTTAACATTGAAAAATTAAGTAGCAGTCTTTATAAAATTCATGCAATATCAATGTTTAAGTGATACATGGTTTTGAAAAATATCTGACATTTAGCAGAGGCGAAGGTTGACCAGTTTCGGATCTCAGCCCATAGGCTGCTCTTTGAGACAGGTAAGATACCAGGGTACTCTCCGACAAGATAGGATTTGTACCAGGTGCACCTCTGGTGAAAACGAAGATGAAAAGCACTTTTTGCTTTCACGCAGTAACTTTACTGAAGACATAAATAATCGCCTCGATTGTATTTCAAAATCTTGTCAAAACTTTTAAAATCTTGACATACATAATATTTTTATGGATTATGAATACTGAAAACACAGAAATTTTAACAAATTTATCCACATTTATCAAAAAAAGCGAAATATGATTTTGTTCATACTTTATCCTTATGGATCATTGTTATTCTTCTGTTATAAAACTTTTAAATCCCACATAGAGGAATGTGATCTAAAACTATGAGTATTTCTTTTCCTAATCTTCATAATATATAACAATTGGTCTATTTGCATCGTCCCTTGATGTTTTTTTGCAGTTAGATGACCATTTTATGTACTTGCCCCTCTGCTGAAATCACGAGGTAGATCATTTGGTAAATCAATTATTATTATTATCTTTTAATATGAAATCCTACATGACACTCATGCCCCTTTTTACTCTCCTCTTTACTACATCTGGAATATGTTTTACCAAATATATTTTAAATATATTTCTAGAAACTATTGAGAAATTTACTAGTACCATGATGTAGAACTATTAAGCTTTATGTCCCATTTATTTATTTATGAGTTGTGACTCCGAACTATCAGGATGCGCCTGAAAATCTGTTGATTTTTTACTTGTCTGCATTAGTCACGAGGAGAACTGTTACACTGTTCTAGAGCATCGTCCCTTGATGACTTTTGCAGACTGGTGACAGTTAACTGATACATTTTTAAAGTGCAAATCCAGGTATCAGTGCCGCCAAAGATTATATTTAACACAAAGCGCGCTGAAAAGTTTCGGTAACCTAAAATAGGTGTGCTCTGGCTGTTTGTTTATTTAATATTGTTTTCTCAAATTTTGTCTATTATATCAACATTACAACACCGATACCGTGGGAAAAAGTAAAATGTAGTTAAAATTATGTAAAAAAAAGTCAAGAACATTCCGTATTTGACTCGTTTTTTAAGTTCAGCCATTCGGAACCAAAATTCCATTCGGATGTTTTCTTACCTCATCAATTCTCATTATGGCGGATTTTTCAACTTTGCAAATTTTTGATTTACCACATTTGCAACAAATTAAAAGAGATTTAATCATAGCTAACAGAGAGTGTGCACATCGTAAACTTTTAAACAGTGCTAAATGGTAGATATATTTACGTACCGCATCCTTGGAGTGATATACTCAGTATATTTACTCCCACTGTCCGAGTCACATCTACCACACAACACAGTCCGTACTTAACAGTAGCGCGCTTTGAATATTCTATTTTTTCTGATGATCCTGCATAACTGCGCTGGTGAATACACTATGTCCCACCAGCAGAGACATCAACACAGTGGTTTCAAAATAAAACGTACAACTTTACCAATGTTGAATAAATATGGTGAATACATAATTCCGAACATCCTGGTACTTTGTTTTGTTTGGGGGTGAAACATCTCTAAATCTCGGGTTTAACCTTGCCTTTAGCCAACATATTTTCTCTATTTATTCAACTATTATCATAAAAATATTAATGAAACTCAAACCTCATATCACCAATAGTAAAGTAAACATGAAAAACGATGTTTTTTAAAAATGCAATATAACTAAAATCAAATGCACTCGATTG
Organism: Geukensia granosissima; assembly: GCA_032357055.1. Classification (NCBI taxonomy): domain Eukaryota; kingdom Metazoa; phylum Mollusca; class Bivalvia; order Mytilida; family Mytilidae; genus Geukensia; species Geukensia granosissima. Next base: position 11,682 of record JAULBM010124158.1, on the reverse strand, counting down.
AAATTTGTCTTACACCAATGTAAAAACCTGAGGTGTTTGGTATGTTTCACCCCGAATAACAGGACAGGTAAAATGAATGGCTAAATCTGATTGGTCAGTAGCTTGTTGTGACATCACATTGGAACTATGTATTTGATGTGATATATTTACATGATGTACATTTCATGGAAGTCTTGGAAATTGGCATGAATAGTTCAAATTAAAGGAACTGTGAGTAACCTCCATGACTGATATAACCTGTTCATATTTCCCAATGCTGAAGTGTCTGTAAGCTGCATTATCTAAATGTTACATAGAGAATCTTACATGCTCTAATTTGTTACTAGATTGTTAGATCAAAAAGGTTTTACCTGGCTATTAATTTTTCAATGTTTTGAATTATGTACATATTGTATGTATGTAAAATCATGTTGTAGGGCAGTCAGAGTAATGTATACTGATAAGCCTGTTTATTTATGTAAAACCCTGTTTTGTAAGATTCTGTTGAAGGGCAAAAGAGTTATGTATGTAAAACCCAGGTTTTCAAATTTTTTTTTCTGTTGAAGGGTAGCAGAGATATGTATGTAATACCTGGTTTGGCAGGTTTTGTTTTCTTTTGAAGGTTAGCAGAATAATGTATGTAAAACCATGTTTTGTCAGATTTTGTTTTCTGTCGTAGAGCAGTTATGTATGTAAAACCCTGTTATGTCAGATTTTGTTTGATGTTGTAGAGCAGTTATGTGTGTAAAACCCTGTTTTGTCAGATTTTGTTTTCTATTGTAGGGCAGCAGAGTTATGTATGTAAAACCTGATTTGTCAGATTTTATTTTCTGTTGAAGGGCAGCAGAGTTATGTATGTAAAACCATGTTTTGTCAGATTTTGTTTTCTGTCAGAGAGCAGTTATGTGTGTAAAACCCTGTTTTGTCAGATTTTGTTTTTTCTGTTGTAGGGCAGCAGAGTTATGTATGTAAAACCATGTTTTGTCAGATTTTGTTTTTTCTGTTGTAGGGCAGCAGAGTTATTTATGTAAAACCCTGTTATGTCAGATTTTGTTTTCTATTAAAGGGCAGCAGAGTTATGTATGTAAAACCTGATTTGTCAGATTTTATTTTCTGTTGAAGGGTCGCAGAGTTATGTATGTAAAACTGTGTTTTGTCAGATTTTGATTTTTCTGTTGTAGGGCAGCAGAGTTATGTATGTAAAATCCTGTTATGTCAGATTTCATTTTTCTGTTGAAGGGCAGCAGAGTTATGTATGTAAAACTGTGTTTTGTCAGAGTTTGCTTTCTGTTGTAGGGCAACAAATCTATGTATGTAAAACTGTGTTTTGTCAGATTTTGCTTTCTGTTGTAGGGCAACAAATCTATGTATGTAAAACTTGGTTTGTCAGATTTTGTTATCTGTTGGTGAGTAGCAGATTTATGTATGTAAAACCATGTTTTGTCAGGATTTGTTTTCTTTGTAGGGCAGCAAATCAATGTAACGGTATGTGAAACTTGGTTTGTTTTCTGTTGTAGGGCAGCAGAGTTATCATCTTCACTTGATGTACAAGTTGATTATCAAAGCATTGTCCCTGTTCAAGAACACAAGGTAACATAATCGTGAACATAATACACTTATTACAAGACATTATGTACAAGTTGATTATCAAAGCATTGTCCCTGTTCAAGAAAATAAGGTAACATGATCGTGAACATAATACACTTATTACAAGACATTATGTACAAGTTGATTATCAAAGCATTGTCCCTGTTCAAGAACATAACTTTAAGGTAACATAATCGTGAACATAATACACTTATTACAAGGCATGATGTACAAGTTGATTATCAAAGCATTGTCCCTGTTCAAGAACAATAGGTAACATAATCTTGAACATAATACACTTATTACAAGACATGATGTACAAGTTGATTATCAAAGCATTGTCCCTGTTCAAGAACATAAGGTAACATAATCTTGAACATGGAATATATGTCAGAAAGACACCATCTTCTTCTTTATAACAAATATTCAAAAACCAAATAAAACTGAGTGTAAAGAGCTTTTCTGCCAATTCTGGATTTACCTTCATCAAAAACTCTAGAGACCAAAAATAGAAAGATCAGTCAAACATTATGTATATCCAGATTCATTTATGGGCAAAATTCATGTAAGATAAACAGTTCCATGACATAATGAACGCTGATAAGCTAAATCTTAAGACAAAAATTGTACTAATATAAGGTTATCCTGAACATTATACTAATTTTAGACATTATTTGTGTAACAAAATGACAGGATGTGAACAGCAATACACATTTTCATGATAATATACACTGTGTGTTGTAAAGTTTTTAATGGGTCATGCCACTTGCATATATCAGTATTATTAATGTGTGCATTAAGAATGACTTGTGATGCAATAAAATGTATACAACAGACAAGAGCTGACACATAATACTAATTACATTATGTATAATACTAATAATATACGTATACCCTGAATTTTCAAAGATCTTTCTTTGATACTTATTTTTAAAAAATAGAAAAATACACATACAGTCATGACATCTTCTTGCCAACATTGTTTATGTTTGACAGGCTTTCTTCCATTACAAATACATGACTCATGCTGAAAGTAGTTTTGCCAGGAGAAAAAAAAACATTCTTGCATCACCAATAGGTGTATATAAAACAGCCTGTCAAAATTGAACACCCAAGGTTTTAGACAATTAGAACAAAACGCAAGTGCAATGGTTTGGCGTTCCAAATATCCAGCCAAACTTAATTTAACATTGGATCCAATTGAAATATCACTTATTGTTTTTGTCTGAAACTGCAGCACCAATTTAAACCAAACATCAGTGGAAAGATCCTTGGATGGTCCCATACCCAAATATTATCTGGCATTTACACCAACCAACCAAATTGGTTGTAATGCTTAGTTTCCATGTAACTCTATGTGAAACCAATTTTCAAATGTATTTGTCTGAAACTGTTGGAACCAAACTATGGTAGGCTGGTCTTTTGGTTGCTCTCTACTAGGGATGAGTATCGTAAATGAGAAATCGTATCATGATATATCAATACAGTACCACTGTATCATGATACGTATCGATACGTACCGACTTCTCATTTCTTGCCTTTCATTTTTTTACTTTTTAATTGTTTTGTATGGTAATTATAAAAAATATTGTGCTATAAGGCAGAAATCTGTATCTTTAGATATAAAAATATGTTATTTGGTCATATATTTTGCTTCTTCAAGTCAACAACAGCTTATTTCTAGCATCTAGACATTAAACTGTCCAAATATTTATCGTACTGGAAAATATCGATATGCAAGATTTTGTACCAGTGTACTGGTTTGTTAAAAAATACAGTAATATATCGATATACCGGTTTATTGTTACACCCCTACTCTCTACCAAAGTTTATCTAGTGTTCCTGTATGTTAACCAAGATGGCACTGTCACTAAAAATTAAGAAAAAATATCATAAACTCTTAAAAATCTCCTCTGAACTTAAGTATAATGGTTCTCAAGTGGACGGGTTCTTCTTAAAATTTTATCTGGCATACCCACCCACCAATCAAGATCGCCACCAAAGCTGAACTAAGTTTAACATGGTTATTAAATGCAAATGAAATGCATTTTTTTGTAAATGTACAAAGAAGTACATTATAATCCCATAATTTGGAAGATTGACAAGCAATAGGCACACCAAATTAAGGTAACGTCTAGTATAAAGTATTCCTTCATGATTTAACTGACATACAATCACTAAGCAAATACACTTTCTATATTTTTAAACTCAAACAGCCATATTTTATCTTTAACAACATAGTATTTCAACTTCATTACAATTATTGTGTTTCATGTAGTATTAAAAGGTCATGAATGCTATTGCAGGATTTTCATTATGTTTGTTATTCTCTTTACCATATGTTTATCTATTTGCAGGACTTTTACAAAGAGTATGACAAGTTTGCCTTGGCATCAAGTTATTTTGACCTAAAAGAATATGATCGAGCCGTATACTTCCTGCAGGACTGTACCAGCTCAAAGAGCTATTTTCTCCACATGTATGGACGTTACTTAGCAGATGAGAAAAGAAAAGTAGACAATGCTTCAGATTCTATAGGTTTGTTGTTATCTTGAACTTTTCCGGAAATAGATACACGGAAGTTATAGTCTGAAAGCTGTGATATATAACTGAAGTATTGTTGAAACTGGTGTTACACCCCAACCAACCAAACAACTAAAATGGTAGGAATCAGAGTGAAATAGAATGTGAAAAAAATTATGAACATTATAACCCATATACAAGAGCAAGTGATCACAGTTTTAAAATATGAATTTGAAGATATCAAAAGGGCAGACAAAGCTTAAGTGTGAGCATTGAAATTAATTAAAATATTAAGGCTTTTCTGTGAGGTGTTTGTGGTCTATAATTGTCTTTTTTGTTTCCCCTTTTTTGTGATCTTAAAATATTTGCCCTACTTAAATGTTTTATTGGCTTCCACAAAATTTTTTTTTATTGAATTTCTCTCTGGCGGCAATTAGTGTTACTTCAGGAAATTTCATTTCTGATATGGATTTTATGTTTAGTAAAAGAATCCATCAGATCACCTCCAGGAAAAACATTATGACAGACATAAAAAAAAAATAACTTACCTACTAGTTTCTGTTTTGAAAGTTGAAGGGCTTTTTTATTCTTGGACTTGTCTTGCCCCTGCTAATCAGCCCCCATATGCAAAAGCCCTACTTAAGAGGCAGTTTTTAAATACAATGTGTATATTTCTGGAAAATTTCACATGTCAATATGCTGCAGTTGTATCATGCTGCACTTTTGAAGCACCTTAGTTTTTCTTAAGAACACACATGTATCACATTAACTTACTGTGTAATGTTTAATAAACATTGAAGTACATTTTAATTGTAAAAATGTAATGTTCAGCTGACACACACATTTTACCTGCCCCAGATTTTTTGTATGGAGATCTAATGTTTAGGGTTGGCCATCTTCGTTTAAGCCTAAGTTTTACCTAGAAAAAGTACTGGTAATTGAAAAAAATCAATGCATATTTTTCATTCGGACATTCTCATTTGATTTATAAAAGAAAATTTACTTTAAATATTTTGTTTAGGGCCACCTCAGAGCATTTTTAAAGTTCATTTTAATCCTTGTTTAATTACATAATTATTACACTGTGTTGGTCATTTGTATACTTACACTAGCATGTGCTGAGAGCCCATTCGGCAAACAAATGGCTAGTTTTACAATGTAAAATTCCTGTAGAGAGTTAAAAACTTTGGACAGCTTAAAACACATCATGATTGCTATAAAGTATTATTACAACTTTCCTGCACATTTTTTAATCTAAAAAATTAAGACTATTTTATGAGAATACAGTTTTTCTTTTATAACCTTTTTTATCTGTTCCAACAAACTTTGACATAGAGTGGAGGTATGAGTGTATTCAAAATTAATTTGAACTGTGCAGCAAGTATTTGCGTTTGTGTCGGGTTGCCAGATACTAATGATTTGTTCTTTATGTGTTACTTGATATAAGTGCATCAAACCTTCACACAAACAATGTATCTTGATATAAATTATTGGTATAAATCATGATTATTGGTATGCTATTAAATAACAATTTGTGTTGTTTAAAAATGTCACCATTGAAATTCATAGAAATTATTAAAAGCAAATTTTTTTTGACAGGTCCTCCAGATCATTTAGAGAATGAACATTTAAAAACACTAAAGATAGAACTGAGTAAAAAGTATTTAATGAAAGAATTAGATGGATTTTGTTTGTATTTGTAAGTTGTTTTATTTTTCACGAGTTTTCTTTTTCTTTTTTTTTCTATTTAAAAATAAGATTAATTAAAAGAAGTTCTTGAATTAATTACAAATATTTACTGGTATTACAATTTGACAGGAATTTACTTGCAACTCTTACATTTGTGTAGTGTACCTAAGAATATAAGATATATCAAGATAAATTTTATGGAAAAAAACAACTATTAGCAGAGCTTTGCATTTAAACTATCTAAGGCATCATTTATTGAATATGCAACAAAGTTTACTTTCCAGTAATATGTTGAATAAACTGTCAGTTTTTAAAAATGTGTAAATATTCACTTGTTTACTTTAATAGATATGGAATTGTATTAAAGAAGTTAGATTTATTAAAGGAAGCATTAGAAATGTTAGTTGAAGCTGTGAACTTTGAACCATTACACTGGGGAGCATGGTTAGAACTGGCTGTGTTAATTCCTGACAAAGAAACGGTAAGACTTAACTTGTCAGCTAATCTGCAGTAAGGTAGATATTTTTATGGCACTTCATGACATGTGAAAAAACTTTTCACAAGCAAACGAAAATGATTTGCCATCAGAAATAGGGTATATGAGCACTTTTTGATATACAACAAGTAGTGAAGAAGAATTGACAAAGATTATGAGACATCATGTACCCAATTATATGTGTTTTTAATTTGGTAGAGTCAGGCTTTGTTAGCTTTGAAAGATCACAGTATGAAATGGAAAGAGGTTCAAGATCTCTGTGGTATGCAAGCCATTTGATTTAAGCCATGGTGTCCCATACTTGACATTTACTTTATATTTTTCATTTGTCATATTTAAAAAATTTTGTGGTCAGGTTAAAAAGATAATTTGCAAAATGCTCTTGAAATGATAATCCAAGGACAAATGGTTATTTCCAATCAATGTCAATTTAAAATACAAATTAATCTTAACAGGTTAGATTTTTATACAACCACAAAAATTGTAGTCATATTGTGGAATGCTGTTTTTGTTGGTGCAGTGTTAGTGTTTGTAGACAGGTTGATGTCCACACAATAAAGTTTGTTCTGGTCAACCAGTTCTTTTAATCTTATTTTAGAATCTAGATTTTAATGTTCCATCCAGTTTTGATGTTTTTTTTTAATTCCAAAATGATTACTTATGAAAATTGCATCAAAAGTTACGCCACAGTATTTTTTTGTTGCTTTTACCAGTTTTTATTAAAAGAAAAAAAAAGTTAAAAAGGGCAAAATAACAGGAGATGAGAAATTCTTATTTTTCATCAAATCTTGATGGATTTTTTATTGCATTTATCTCAGTGTGAGCTTTCAGAAGTAAGTCACAGATTTTTTCTATCTCTTACCATTTTTGAGACAAAATGGGTGAATTTTGAAGAATAAACAAAATTTTTATTTTCATCCTATTTTGAAAGGTTTTATCCCAATGATTCCTTATGAAAATGTAGCAAAAGTTTCTTTAAGCGTTTTTTGTAGCAGTAAAAAGAAGAAAAAAGGGCAATTTAGCAGTAGAAGAGAATTTCATGATCAACTGATATGGTTGGGTTTTTTTTTTCGCATTAAAATCATGTTATTAGAACATGATATTTCATGCAAATAATAAATTTCACATAAAAAAATGTTGAAAAATTCCACACCCCAAGCGAAAACAATTTCTTGCGAATTTGACACGAAAATGACATGAATATCATGCACTGCTAGATTTGATATTAAATCGTGCGAAAATGTTCGCACGAAATTCGTGTCTATTTCTTGAGAATTTTATATATGGCACATTTTGCTGTGTATTCCCTATGTAATAAAAGTGGTCAAAATGAACACTGATCCAGTCATTTTATACTTTCAGTATTCTTTCATGTCAGTACATTTCTTTGACTGTATAAAAGCAAAGTACTGTTTTTATCTTTACCCAAATGTTAGTTTATTCAACTTTCTCATGTTAGTGTGCTACGGTCATATTGAGCTGTGCTTGTGAACACCTCAGTCATAGATTTATTAATGATTTTGAAACTTCATGAAATTTCAAGCATTATCATGATTATGTAAATTATTTATGTTACAGCTGGTGTCTTTATCATTACCCAATCACTGGATGAAAAATTTATTCCTTGGACATATGTACCTAGAACTACAATTAAATGAGGAAGCCTTGAAAATATATCAGAACTTGGTAGATGGTGGATTTTCTAAGAGTACATATATTGTATCACAAATGGCAGTTGTTTATCATAACATGAGAGGTAATAAAATAAAAAAGTTATTATCAACTAATAATTTGTGTTTTTCACATTTAATGTTGTATGAGGTCTGTCTTCCTTAAGAAAATATATCAATCTATATCAGATAATTCTCAGACATTTTACTTTTATGTAAGCCTAAAAATGCTGGCATCAGGAATTAATAAAAAAAATGAGATTACAGGTAACTTCTTTGCTTATTGTCAAAGGTCTCTTTTTATGGCATTTTAATGGCTCCAGAATTGATTTGTTAGAAAATTGTGAAGTTTTTGGCTTACTATGGCTGTATTGAAGTTTATGGTGTGAGTTTTCCTGGCCTCTTAGATAGAACTTTTCCATACAAACCTTATGAAAAATCAGAGAGAGAGACTTCTTTCCTGCCAAACATTGAAACACTTACTGGGTTTATCTGAAAAATGAGCATGCTGGCCTATCATTTATTACATGTAGTATAATTTCTTCCCATATCAAAGCTCTTCAAAATAATAACAATTTGAAAACCTTCTTACTATTGGTATGGGGAGCTAGCATCCTTTAATTATCTGTACATTTTCTTTTAACAAGAACAGATTTAGTACATAAATAATATGATCTGAAGAGGGATTTATGTTTTAGTTACTACATATATGTTACAGAAATTGATATGGCTGTGACTGCTTTTGCTGAATTACAAGAACTTGATCCTTATAGACTGGAAAACATGGATACTTACTCAAATTTACTGTACATTAAGGTAAGTTCTCCTAGGAATACAGAAAACATGGACACTTACTCAAATTTACTGTACATCAAGGTAAGTTCTCCTAGGAATACAGAAAACATGGATACTTCTCACATTTACTGTACATCAAGGTGAGTGATTTTAGGGATACAGGAAACATAGATACTTGCTTAAATTTACTGTACATCAAGGTAAGTTCTCCTAGGGATACAGAAAAAATGGATACTTGCATGAATTAAGTGTACATCAATGTTAGTTCTCCTAGTGATGCAGAAAACATAGATACTTCTCAAATTTACTGTACATCAAGCAATGATCAAGGTGAGTTATCTTACTCTAATGGATACAAGAAACCATGGATACTTCCTTGGATTTACTGTACATCAAGGAAAGTCATCTTAGGGATAACTTACTCCAATTTACTTTTTATCAATGTGAGTTATCTTAGGGATGCACGAAACATGGATACTACCTTAAGTTTACTGTACATCAAGGTGAGACAGCCAATTGCAAACATCTACACTTTAACAATGGAATAATATATACACCCGTAGGCAAGCTAGGCCCCAGAATAAAATGTGGTGATATTCATATAGAAAACGATAAATTAGATGAATCATTAGAGTAAAGCTTACCACTGCAAATAAGCAGTAAGAAATGAATAATGAAGAAGTAAGCGAAATTACTATCTTTATACCCTTGCAAACAAAGTTTGGGGGTATATATGAATCACTATGTCTGTCAGTTCACACAGCTTGTAAGCACATCTCCTCCTAAACCCTTCAATTGATTTCAATGAAACTAAAATGAACATTTGATACAATGTGTAAATATGCACTTAGGAAGGATTTTCATCTCGGCTCTTTCCAAGGGCAGATAATCCATGGAGGATGGTATCATTTGTAAGTTTTGATAACAGTATGTCTTGTGTTCAGAGATTTAATCAGAAAAATATTAATGTATTTCTACTTATGTGACTAAAATTTGGAACGAACAAGCTTTTAAAACCAAATCATATTATAGTATATGACATGGTATTTTATATAACAACATAATATGATATCTATAAGTTTATAATTTGTACTTTTAATGTTGATTTGGTTTTAGGAAATGAGGGCAGACCTTGCACATTTAGCACATAGATGTTGTGATATAGATAAATACAGAGTTGAAACTTGTTGTGTTATAGGTAGGTGAATGAAAAATTTTTCTACATTTGTAATGTTTCTTCAGTCAGTGATGTCATAGTTTCTTTAAATTTATATCTGTTAAAATAATCTATTGAATCACTTTCCAATATTTGTGAAACATTTGTTTGAGCTATTTTTTTTAACAAATGATAGCAATGATCAAAATTAAACAGGAAGATACTTCAGATTTCAAAGTTATGAAAGTCACCAGATTTTAAGGAACAACAAAAACAGTAATCCTCAATTATTTTGATAAACAATATGTTTATTTGTAGGAAATTACTATTCGTTAAGACAACAACATGAGAAAGCTGTGATGTATTTCCAAAGAGCACTTAAGTTAAATCCACATTATTTATCGGCCTGGACATTAATGGGTCATGAGTTTATGGAACTAAAAAACACATCAGCTGCCTTACAGGCATATAGACAAGCCATTGGTAAATATGTATAAGTAATACTTCTATCTATTTTATAGTGAATCTTACTCTGTAAACCACTGAAATCAAATATTCTTCAGTTTAAAACATACACCTAATGAGACTGTAGAAATTATGATTATAAGATATAAGATTTTGTTTTTATAATACTTCTATAGAAAGATTTTTAAATCTATTAGTTAAAAATTGCCTGAAAAGCACTTAGCTGGATGTGACATTGTCTGCTTGAGTCTCCTTAATTGCATGTTGGATTGTTTATCACTTTTCTAACATTAATTCAAGTAGTGGGAAAATTGCTGAAGAATAAGAGAAGAACCTATTAATATAAACAATATTGAAAACTAGTTGCATGTACCCAGTATATATAGTATTTATGTATGAAGATTTAATTTATAGATTTAAGTTGTGCATTTGTTTATTTGATCTGCACTTGTCAGATTTTCTATGGTAAAGAAAGGTTGTTCTTTGTTTGGAATCAGTATTTGGGTAGCATAACACAGAATTTTTTTACCCCTACCTAAACTCCCACCACTTCTCCCTGATATCATCCCACTTCTCCCTCTCAGTCTTTAAGGGAGTAGTCACTTCTTCCTATAAATTCACAGTAGCTTGAGCCCTGGCATATCAGCATTCTTATGGAAAAAAAAACAAAGAAAATAATTGCATTATCTTTTTACTTAGCAAAACATAATTTAACTGTCTCAAGTCCCTCAAAGATTCAGTATTGTTGTAAATACAGAGTATGCAGATTGTTTATAAAGTGTATGCAATTAACAGTTCCAAAATATATGCAGGTCATGCAGGTCATGCAAGTCATTAACATGCAACTTTAAGTCAAAAAGCTGCCTCAGTTTTTGTTTGGTTGCATGTTTTTCATAAGGGAAGGAAAATAGGTTACAAAATTAGTCTGACTAAAAATAAAGACATACAAAGACTTATATGTCCTATAAAAACCATTATTTTTACCTGTACTTGTGAAATTCTGAAGAACCACTTTTTCTTGAAATCTCAATATTCACATTTATTTCAATCACTTCCAATGTTTGTTTATAGAGGTGAACAGAAGAGACTATAGAGCCTGGTATGGATTAGGACAGACTTATGAAATACTTAAGATGTACCATTACTGTTTATATTATTATAGACAAGCTCAACAATTAAGGTAATAGATTATTCTGTAAAAATGTTTTGTTTTACTTGGTTATTGAAACAAATATCCATCAATATTAGTCCATCAGCCAACGCGGGAAAGTCTGCGATCCGATGTCTACCTCTGGGTACCGCAATATTTTACCAGATTTGTG
>JAULBM010124047.1:0-18630 GCA_032357055.1 Geukensia granosissima | reverse complement strand
TAACAGAAGCTGTAAAAGGCCCCGAAATGCAAATTGTGAAACTATACATAAAACACGACAATCGACCTAATCTAAAGTAAAAATGGTGAACATATAACAATAAATAACTAACAAATACATTCTAGCCATATTATGGTAAATACCATAAAATTGTTATTATGTGAGTCCCTATAAAACATTTCATCTAAACATCTGGTAAAGGGTACAAATAGGATGATAAATGGGTTCTTCCAAAGTCGGTACAAATGTTTCAAAGAAAGATATATCTAGATGAGAGAAATTGTTTTCGTTTAGGGGGTGGGCTAGTTAGGTCTACCGTGCACCCCCACAGGTCTCATCCTCACCAACTTTTTTTATTCTTATTAATACCCTTTTTCATATTTTAAATGTTAACAAGCATAATATTTGGATGTTTTTAGGTTTTACTGTGTATTATGTATCCCACCATGTTATTTTTGCCTGTTTTCGTTTTACAGGTAATTTAAAGTTTAAATGAAGTTTTGATGCATTATTTGTATATAATTTAATCAAGTATAGACGTTTATTAAATTTTATAACCCTTATTTTGTTTATTTTCGTTATTTTGATACCAAATATCATGAAAAACCAGGATTTTTAAAGTTTCTGATTTTTTCAGTTTTTCTCCATTTTCGTAATGCAGCGAATCAAGTAGTTGATTAAAGACTATAAACTTTTTTTATTTGAATAGAACTGTATATTAATCGTCTTTTAAGCTCAAGAAACCTATGCTAAAATGTTGTTCCACTCCAAATTTTATAAAATTTTACCGCTACCCCTAGGAAATTAAATTATACCTATTCAAATAGCGGTAATGTATATCAAAGAAACCTAATATATGTCCTTAAATAGTTTCAACTGCTAGAAAGTGATTAAATAATATAAAATATGTACGTTAACAGATAAAATACTGCGGATTTCTTCTTAATTTTTCGAAAAATGGGCGATTTACAAAATATTGATTTTTTCAAAATACTACTCAAATTCCCTTTACAATGTATCAAATGTTTTAGTATTTCTATGGTCCAAGGTACTGTTTTAATTGCTTAAATGCATTCAAAAATAATATTTGATGAATTACATCAACTTTTTATAGTTTGAAAAATAAGTTTAGTGACAAAAATTACCAGTTTTCTAAGAAAATTTTAATAGTTTTCAGCCTTTTGACTACCAATCCAAGAGTAAACTTGGGCATAAATCATGATATCTCAACTTTTCTTAAGTAAGTACATCTCTTTTTATATCTGATTTCAGGTATTTAATGTTAACAGGTATATTTTGGTTTATTTTCAAGAAATTAGATTTTACTAAGTGTTGGGGTAATTCTGGCAAATTTTCATTTTGTGCTATTTTGTACGCTAATGGTATGTACATAAGATGTCAATGAGATTTTACATTATAATTTTTGGTAATTTTCAATATTTCAACGTACATTTATCCAATGGATGGACATTCTTTTAAATATATTTGAAGTAAAAGCTAAAAGCCTTACCCTTACCCTTCATCAATTTAATGAATATAATGATTTTTTTGCTTCTCAATGAAATCATTTCAGATTTTTGAACGCTGGGTTCACTAACTGTTTTACAAATATAAAGCTGAAAACGGGAAATCTGAACTGCTAAAAACTACAATTTTACAGAACATTTAACATTTGATGGACAATAGAAATATTAAATGGAGTTCTCGAGAGTATATATTTACATATTTAAGCAACAAAGCTACCTTTTCAACAGACTGAATGCAAAAATATGAAATAATCTCATTGAAATGCCAAAAAGAAAAAATCATTATAAACTTTGAAATGAGGAAGGGTAAGGGCAAGGTTTTTAGCTTTTACTTCAAATACATTTACAAGAATGTCACAGTTAGGAATCCATTGGATAAAAGGTACATTGAATTATTGGAAATAACCGAAAAGTTTAATGTAAAATCTCATTCACATCTTATATTCATACCATTAGCGTCCATAATAGCACCAAATGAAAATTTGCAAAAATTACCCTTACATTTAGTGAAATCTAATTTCTTGAAAATAAACCAAAATATGACTTGTTAACATTAAATATCTGAAAATAGATATAGGAAGAGATGTACTAACTTCAGAAAAATTGAGTTATCATGATTTATCCCCAAGTTTCCCCTAGGATTTATAGTCAACAGGCTGGAAACTCTTAATCTTTTCTTTAAAAATGGTAATTTTTGTCACTAAACTAATTTTAAAAACAATAAAAATTAAATAGAATTCAACAGAAATCATTTTTAAATCCATTTATGCAATAGAAACATTACCTTGGGCATTAGAAATACTGAAAAGTACGGTAAAAGGAACTTGCGAAGCATTTTGTAAAAATCTATAATTCGTAAATCACCCATTTTTCGAAAATTAAGAAGAAATCCGGTCTTATTTATCTGTTTATGCTCATATTTTGTTTCATTTAATCACTTTCCAGCCATTGACACTTTTTAAAGGCATATATTAGGTTTCTTTTATATACATTTCTGCTATTTGATTAGGTATAATTAAATTTCCTAGGGGTAGGGGTACAATTTTCATAAAATTTAAAATGGAACAACATTTAGCATAGTCTTCTTGTGCTTATAAGACGCCCAATATACAGTACCATTCAAATAAACCAAGTCAATAGCTTAAAATCAGATTATTAATTCGATGTATTACAAAAATGGAGTAAAACTGAAAAAAATTGAAATTTTCAAAATCCAGGTTTTTAATGAATTTTGTTATCAAAATAACGAAAATAAACAACATAGGAGTTATAAAATTTTATAAACTTCCATATTTTATGTAATGATATGCAAATAATGCATCAAAACTTCATATAGACTTCAGTATAATAGTTGAAAAGCAAAAAATCGAGTTTTCCAGAAATTTAGGTAGGTGTAGGACTAGAATTTTGGCTAAAACATTTTTGTTAGTCAATAAAATTTAAAAGGAAACATGTTTGGAAAAGCTCATACATTTATCTTTTCAACTGTACCATATTTGTATGGATTTATGTATGTACAATGTACACAGTAAAACCTAAAAGCATCCCAACATTATGTTTGCTAACATTAAAATATGAAAAAGGGTATAAATCCGAATTAAAAAAAATTGCGAGGATGAGTCTTGTGGGGGTGCACGGTAGACCTACCTAGCCCACGGACTATAGGACGAGTGCATAAAAATGAGTGATGATAAAAACACCCTACTTTGCACTTGACCAATACTCTGAGCCGGATTTTAACGTGATAGTACACGAAAGAACAGTTCACAGAATTATGTGTCATTTTATCCAGAAACATTTTTCTGACTCCCGGCCAACCATGGTCATACTCGACAATATGCTGCATGCTTAGTGGAGAAGCTGGAAGTATCAGTTTAAGTGTCTTTGGCTTGACCCGGCTTGCATTACAAGCTCTATGGAAATATGTATTGATAAAAATCTGTTCCATTTTATATTTTTTTTGTAACCATAGTTTACAGTCTAGTGTCCTGAAAATAGCAGATAATTCATCATATATCACAATTTTAGGTGTATAACCTACGGAAGCCCTGGAGTGCCACGCAAAAAATAATTTTATCTTGTGCGCACAAGTTACCATCTCGTGCGCACAAGTTACCTATCTTGTGCGTACAAGTTACTATCTCGTGCGCACAAGTTACTAACTTGTGCGCTCAGTAACTTGTGCGCTCAAGTTACAAAACTTGTGCGCACAAGTTACTTTTTTGTGTACATCAGTGTTTTCCTTGTCTGATTCTAGCGAAAGGAAAATATGTAAACAGAAAAGGAAAAAAAAATCCTGGTATACACCAGGATTTTTTTCCTCCTCTGTTAACCGGACAAACGGCAGTTTTATTATCATTATTAATCTGAATGTCCTAGACATTAATATTTATACACAAATTATTTGAATATAATGTTTGAGTAAAACTAAGTCTTTACTTGTTTTATTGGTGCTATAAATTAGCATCACACATCACGAACTGCATACAACCTAGCTGTGTCACATGTACGCAATAGTCACTACATATAACTGGTTTTATGCCATTTTTGATTTACCTAAGTTGCTTTAAACGTGTGCTATAGCGCACAGATGATTAAGCGACATATAACGTTAGTAATATGCCACTTTTCAACATAACAGTAAATTATATGTGAAATATAACCAGTACAAAATTCACTACAGCAACATACACGAAACATATATAGCAGAAGCTCCCAAAAGCCTGTAATCGCTCACCTAGAAACAGTTATCATCGAAAAGTAAACATTAAAACTATCATTTTTTATTTTAATCTAATAAATCAAGTAGTTTATACAAGATTCTAATGAATTCCCCTTACAGGTTCTTAGTTCGGTCTTGGCGGCCATTTTGATTGGCGGGTGAGGTCATCAGATACAGTTCTGTTCAAAGGACCCACTTATTGGCCATCTCAACCAAGTTTGGTTCTATTTGAGCAAGTAGTTCCAGAAAGGAAAATTTTTAAACAATTTTCCGCTAGGGTCCTATGTTAAACTAAGTTCAGTCATGGCGTGAAAATATTTAAATACCCTGTGCGCACAAGATAGGTAACTTTTGCGCACAAGATAGATAACTTGTGCGCACGAGATAGTAACTTGTGCGCACGAGATAGTAACTTGTGCGCACAAGTTATAATTATTTTTTGCGTGGCACTCCAGGGCTTCCGTATATTACCCCCTATTTATCACGTTTCCAGGATGACAAAATTCACACTACAGATTGATGATTTATTTTAAAGAATGGATAATTGAATTTGTAATAGAAGAATCACTTATTTTGCAGACCTTGGAGAAGCCGTTTCAATCTTGGATGGAAAAGATGGTTTGATTTTGATCTAGGTTTTGACTTTAACCAGAATGAACCATGGTATGAAGGGTAAGAATTTAAGTCTACAATAGTTAATGTTGTATAATATCAACGAATTTCTTTGAATTCTATTATCCAATATTCTAGGTAATGTTGATAAAAACATCGATGTTACTAACGGTATGGAATATATGCCATGAAGACACGATCCCAATCCAAATCCGTTCCTATACCGGTTGTGACCAACATTGATTGTGACTTTACACCGGCTTTGACTACTGAGTAACACGAAGTGTGCCACTAGTGGAGCAGGAGTTGCTTACCATTCCGGAGCACCTGAACTCACCCTGGTTTTGTAGGGTTCGTGTTACTCCAGCTTTAGTTTTTAGTGTAGTGTTGTATGTTCAATGTTTGTCTTTCGTTTTATTTTGTTGGCCATGGCCTTGTCTGTCTTCAAACTTAACGATTTCTGTTTGCCCCTTTGATATCTTCGAATTCCTTTTACATTACTTAATAACAAATATTCGAACGCTACATATAACTGCGTGTGAAGGCCGGCCTACTGAACACATTTATGTTTGCCAAATCTGTCGACTTAAATCGTGTATTGTGACTTTTTTATGTGAATTTGACGTATACAAATGCCTGCATCTATTAGAAGATTTAGTTAAATTATTTTGGTATCATCTCAAGCAATCATCATGAACCAAGTTGTAAATACTGTCAGACTTTACATCTTACTACTGTCTTAAGTCATGCAAGGTAATCCTATTTAATTTGTGTAATGTTCAGATCAAGAACGAAAACTTGTAATAGTTAAATTTAATTTAGACCAAATGTATGTACTTATAAAGATGTGATAAAAAACGAGACCAGCTCTGAAGAAAGTGAAATAACAAGCCATCACGTTATAAAATCTGAAATCTGTGACGACAGGGAATCATCTTACAAATGTACAAGGAGGTAATCTTAAAATAAAAGTCTTAATCAATGATTTTATTTGATGTTTTTGTGTCGCTTGCATGTCGCAGAGCTACATATATATATAGGGATCAATTTCCGTCGTCTTGCATCTTGCGTCCTGCGTCTTGCGTCTAACGTGACTTTAAATTTCTGTCACATTTTTCTCAGCAACCATGCAAGTTACCTTCCTGATATTTGGCAGATACCCTTGGTATGGGGAAGTGTATTTTTAAGGCTGTTTTGAGTCGGTCGCTTATCCACTTCCTGTTTGCCGAGACTTTGACTTTTTTCTATGTTGGAAAATTTCTGTCACATTCTTCTCAGAAACCATGCATGCAGGTTAGCTTCCTGATATTTGGCACAGAGCTTCAGTTTGGTGAAGTGTATCATTTAAGGCAGTTTCAAGTCGATCGCCTATCCACCTCCTGTTTGCCGAGACATTGACTTTTGTCATGTTGGAAAATTTCTATCACACTGTTCTCAGCAACTTTACACGTTATCTTCATGATATTTGGCACAGAGCTTCAGTATGGTAAAATGCATATAAAATGTAAGGCAGTTTCAAGTCTGTCTCCTTTCAACTTCCTGTTTGCCGAGACTTTGACCTTTATCATGTTGGAAAAGTTCTTTCACATTTTTTCAGAAGCCATGCAGGTTACCTTACTGATATTTGGCACAGACCTTTGGCATGGTGAATTGTATCGTGTAAGGCAGTTTCAAGTCGGACGCATATCCACTTCCTGTTTGCCGAGTCTTTGACTTTTCATGTTGGAAAATTTCTGTCCCATTTTCTCAGAAACCATGCAGATTAGCTTCTTGATATATGAGACAGACGTTTGGTATGGTGGTTTAGTGAAGTTTATCGTGTAAGGCAGCTTCAAGTCGGTCGCATATCTACTTCATGTTTGCCGAGACTTTGACTTTTATCATGTTGGAAAATGTCTGTCACATTTTTATCAGAAAAATTGCAGGTTAGTTTCCTGATATTTTGCATGGACTCTGGTGTGGGGAAGTGTATCGTGTAAGGTAGTTTTAAGTCAATCACATTTCCTCTTCTTGTCTGTGAAGACTTGGACCATTTTCTCATGTTGGAAAATTTCAGTCACACTTTCCTCAGCAACCATGCAGGTTAGCTTGCTGATATTTGGCGCAGACCTTTGGTATGGTAAAATGTTTCGTGTTATTCTGTTGAAACATTTCCACTTCTTGTTTGCCAAGACTTAAACTATTTTTCATGTTGGACAAATTTCTGTCACATTACGGAACATTCTGATTAGACTGATATTTGGCATAGAAATTCATTAAGGTGAACTGTATCATTCAAGAAGTTTTAACCCATTGCATGTCCACTTACTGTTCGCCAATATTCCTTGACAATATGTGGGCGCAGGCGACATATGTCTTCCGAGGAAGAACAAATAATAAGTTATTGGGTAAGCATCAGTTGTGCTTTCTTGTTTTTGTTTTTTTAATTCTTTTTTTATTCAGTAATTCAATCTAAATCATAAGACGCAATCAGCATACACTCTTTAAACAATAGTTTCAACCACCACTCAGTTCATGCAGTTATCAGATAGTCAATGTGCATATATATTTTTTATTTACTAATATTCAAGTTTGTTCCCACAATCTACAATTTATTATTCTTTACTGATATTTGATTCAATCAAAAAATAATGTTATTACAGTCTTATTGTCGGTGGCAAAGAAGAAAAAACAGTGGAAATTCGCGAATGCTGTCCTGGTTTTACGAGAAAAACAAATCAATTTGGCTGTCCAACAGGTATAAAACTAAATAATTTCGTATCGTTTGTGTTATATTGTTTTCTTTTAAGCACTTGGTTTGTACCACAGCAATGTCCGGGCATCGTTGGGCAAATATTATTGCGCACATAACTTATCAAAGGTCGACGATATTAAATATTTGCAAACTTTTATTAAGGCATTTGAATTATCGTGTTCTAAATGAATTATGGAACAATATGGCACTTATTTTCATACCAAAATCCTCTACACTAATATCTTCTGTTTTAGTAAGTGTGCCACTTAAACCATATGATCTCAACATTGATTCCAGATATAAAGTAAAACTAGATTAATAAGCTGAATTCCCTTCCTAGTGATTCTATTTATACAATCATGACTTATTTTTTTTTTGTTTTAAGTGATTCTAGTAGTCTAAGATTTGATTATTTAAAAGACACATTCCAGATTTTTTCTGCATTGTATACTACTAGATTTCCGTGAGGAAAATGTTATTCTGCTTTCGTTTTACATTTTTGTTGTCTTTGGACATTGATATATTGACATCTCTTATTTATGATACCCTGGTTGTAAAATATGTTCTTTCATTGTTTCATTGTGGTTTTTTACTCACAGCTGCTCCAACGAAAGATCTTCTGGCTAGTGCACAGGATCTTAATCTTACAAAATTCTTGGAGTCTGTAAAAATTGCTGGCTTGGAAAATGATCTGAAAACCGGAAATGTCACATTGTTTGCTCCTGTTGATGAAGGCTTCGATAAAATGTCCGATCTCTTGGCGCCAACTTCAGAAATAACCCTACAGGTATGACAAACTTTTAAAAACCGTATAAATGCAAATAAAAAAGGTTGAAGATTACAGTTATGAATATAACAAAGTTAGCAACTAAACAAATGTGCATGGATATCCTTTGTCAAAGTCGAAGTAAATTGTCTGCTAGCAGATAAATATGTAATAATAATTTAAGTGCCTTTATATTTTACATCAATAACATATATAATTTTGACTTTCAGGACACAGGAGTTCTTGTGGTATCACAGCCTCTAATTGACACAATGGTTTCAGATATGAAAGCAATACTACTTGGACACGTGTCACCGGTGATCTACACAAGCAGCCGACTAAATGATGAGCAATTGATAGATACAGACAGTCCTTACAAGAGCAAAATCAGAATAAATTTCTATGACAAAGAGGTTAGGAATAAGTCTCCTTTGTTGTTATTTTTATAGCTCATACCATATATAAAAATCTAATCTAATCATATAAAGAAATCACTAAATGCAATGATATATCCAGCATCATATTTCGATTAGTTTGGTTATGAACAGTTCTTTTTCATGTTTGGATCTCGGGGTTCCTATTTTTTGTTTTTTTGTTTTAATGCTGCTGATGAGAGGTCACTCCTTAAAATGCACATAAAGCATATCAAAATTCACCATTCTTTTGCAACATTGATAAACTTGTATTTTGAAACCACCGGATCGATGCTTCTGCTGGTTCCTCGAGTGAATTCAGCAGCCCAGTTACATAAACTTTATCAAATAATGTTATACCGACATGTACTGAATATGTTTAAATTCTAGAGCACTGATAATACGGAAAGGTTTCACTGGATTTTTCAATTTGTATCGTTTTGGGTAATTTTTGTCATGCTTGGATCTCGGAGTTCCTATGTTCAGGTTTTAATGCTACTGATGAGAGGTTACTTCTTGGAATGCGCATATAGCATGTCAACATTCAACATTTTTTATGGTAAACTTGTATTTTAAATATTTTATTTGGAAACCGCTGGGTCGATGCCTCGGCTGATGGACTAGTGGTCCCCGATGGTATTTAACCGCTCAATTGTCAGACTTGTCTGACACGAAATATAAACCATATTACCATAGACAAAGGTTGGTGTGAATATCCGTAATATCAAACGATATCATAATTATATCATTATAAACTGTCTGAATGTTATGTAATTTATAATGACACGGTATTTTGTTTATTTAGCTGATGACTGCTAATTGTATTAAAGTTATAACTAGGGACACAGTGGCTAAAAATGGCGTGATACACGTTGTCGAGAAAGTAATTGATCCGGTCACAAAAAATCTGCTTGAAATCATATCAAGTGATCCAGAAATGAGCTACCTAAAAACTGGTGAGTTAAACGATGAGGATGTTACAGCATTATACAACTGGATGTGCACTATCATTAATATCACAAGACCGGAACATCTACTCAGGACAGTCACTAGAGTGGATATGAAGTATATGTGTATTTTATAAGTGCTTCTTAATCACTTAGGTTTAAAACTGCATTTTCAAGAGACAACTAAAATAAGTGCATTGCAGAACTGCAATAATATTATCATAGATTTAAGTTCAAGGGTCCATCTCTACATTTCACTTGTAAGCTAATATTTCGGCATATTCTTTAGGAAAACAGAAAGTGCTAGCTATTCCAGATTATCCATTTCCTAGGACTTTCGATTGTTTAACATATTTTTTATTCAGTAATGATACTTTAAATTTGTAGCTATTGGTAGGAGTGGTCTTGGGAATACTTTCCGTGAAGATGGACAGTTTACATTGTTTGCCCCTAGCAACACTGCCTTCGGAAAGCTAGATCCAATGCTTTTATCTAGAATTTTAAGTGGAGACAAAGAGTGTTTAATAAGTAAGTGAAGAAATATTAAGAAACATATATATAATACAAAATCAAGATATCTGGTCAATGGGTGTTTTGCAATCATAACAGATGCATACTTGCCGAAGCTGCAGATTTTACCAACGCCCTTCTATCGAGTTATCGGGTTGGCAACTAAATGTTCTGTGTTCCTTGTCATTTATTCGGAAACAACCTTTGATTTGTTGTCTTGTTCCATAGTGAAGTTATCTTTGATCGATTATTTTTGCATCTGAAACAGGCATAATATCCCTTACATTCCTTATAATCATTTTAGCAAGTGTGTTTACTCATCCGCCTCGACCTTCTTCCAGGGTTTTGACCTGGATCCATTTAGAGGTTTACAAGTAGTCTCTGGAAACCTCGTCAATTGCCTCAATGATTCTATCCAAAATATATTGGCAAGTTTGGTAAAGTTTCGAATGTTTTTTTATTAATGTTAACCTATTTTGTTTGCAAAAACCTTCCTACATTGCAAAATGTTACTAGGATTGTAACCTGAAACAAATTTATTACTTGTAATTTTCACATAATTTAATATGCAGTTGTATTACAACAAAAGATTTCTTACAGTAACATCATATTGTTATTTTCTTTTAGAATTACTGAAGAATCATGTTTTACCTAATGTGATTTGCTCCCATGCAATACAAGGGAGAGCCAAGTCTAGGAATTTACTCAACCACATGCTTAATCTAACAAGAAATGCCGATGATAAATTATTTATTAATAGAGCACAAGCAGTTGACATGGATGTGATGGCTACGAATGGCGTTTTGTATATTATCGATGAAGTGTTGGTTCCAGATGAAGGTATTACTATCAATTACTACAATATTGGCATGGATATAACGAGTTGAACCCTATCAGTCAGTTTTATGTAACTTTATCATACGACTTTGCAATCATTAAAAAACTATGACAATAAAAGCTTTGAGTACAATGAATTCAAAGGAGAAAGATTTTGAAAAAAAAATACGACAATAAAAATCTTCACCATTGGTTTTGTGAAACAACATTCCAATATTGTTATCAATTTTATGATTGCACATAGATTAATTCGATATATCCTTGTCTGGTGGCCGGTTGGAGATATTTTAGGCTACGGTTCATATTTTATTAATTGTTTTCCAATCTAAGAAACAACTGATGTTTAAGAATGTTTGCCTTCTTTCCTGTTATTATTTCTAACATGTATGCTTAAATCGTTTAGATTTTCTTTGTTTTACGCAGTTTCCTTTCGCCCCTGCTAAATATGAGGAAAAACTTTATCACCACTGCTGGTGGATTTTAGTCCTCTAGAATATTCGCAGCCCAGTAGGTAGAATTTGTATCCTGGCATAAATCATTACATTAATGCTGTTAATTTTTATCGTTCAAAATTGATGAAAAATTACCATACATTTCAAAGGATCTTCCTTCAGATACAGAACATAGTTTGAACAACTGTTTATTTATTTTGGTTTTAATCGGATTTCCAACATTTTGACTTCGGGCACTGCTGATGAGTTTTAAATCAATAAAATGGCCATACTGTGCATCAAATTGATATTGATATTTTGTAATAAATTTATTTAACATGACATCATCTTAATTGCAGCATTAGACATTCTGGAAATAGCAAAAATATCCGGCGCTTCAGCTGTGGCAGACTTGATTGTTGAAAATGGTTTAGCAAAAACCCTACAAACAACCCAGAATCTCACATTTTTTGCTCCAAGCAACGAAGCTATTAGTGTATGTATAAGAGTCATAATGCTTTTAAATCTGACTATATCTTAATGTTGACATTCCTATAGACATTTTACATATATGGATTAAATCATGGGTGCTTCGCAATTAGATATGTAGATTAACACAAAAAATTTAGTCGGCCAAATTATTTGCTTCAAGGTCCAGCAAAGACAGAATAATATATTTCGGCAAGATTTGAATAAAGTGTCAGACTCTTGTTCCTCTTGACTTAGAAAAAGGATTGATCACAATTGAATAAAGGCACTAGAAAAACAAAGTTCAGATGTGAAACTACTTTAATTGATATGTTCACTTACAGGCAGTGGCAGGTAAACTTCCAAACGACACAACTGAAGTAATGAAAATATTGACATACCATTTGGTTCCAGCCATAGTTGACACTTGTCATGTCTATAGCGGTGCACTGTTGAATACACTGAATGGAGACCAGAAGATTCGATTGA
The DNA here is from genome assembly GCA_032357055.1 of Geukensia granosissima. Taxonomy (NCBI): domain Eukaryota; kingdom Metazoa; phylum Mollusca; class Bivalvia; order Mytilida; family Mytilidae; genus Geukensia; species Geukensia granosissima. The sequence goes on along the minus strand of JAULBM010124047.1, from coordinate 6,175 downwards.
ACGAATATTTAACGGTAACTTTCACATTTTGACTTTATGTTCTCCTTCGCTACGCTCATCGAACATAAAATTTTTCTTGATTCACAAAAATAACAAACACATAAATGGGGATGAGATCCACACCAGTAAGCTTTAATAACACATGATATACATATAAATAGCAAATTATGTTGAATCCAAATTAAAAGTCCTATACACTGGCTGAAAATCTGGAACATTATATCTACAAAAAGGAAAAATTACATATATGAAATTAACATAATTATAGCAGTAAATTACGCAAAAACTTAAATATACCCGTCGAGTTTAAATAACTGATGTGGAATCTTCGACAATAGAAAGAGCGCGAAAATTTCTTTAAATACATGTAAGGCGATTTACTCAAAAAAGTTCCGCCGCTATGCGTATGAGAAAGCGTTAAAAAATATATAAGATTTTTATAACAAAAAGAAATTAATTTATCCTAAATGCAGTATGAACTCTTTATCATAGTTTTCGGATTTTGGATTGCTTTGATATACAGAACTATAAAACAAAAATAAATCCAAATATAGTTTTCTTCAACAGAAGTAACTGACTAATCACTGGCTTCCATTACTGAGTTACACGACGGTACTCACTCGTGGAGCAGGATTCGCTTGTCATTCGTAATCATCTACACTCTCGTTTTATTAGGATTCGTGTTACTCAAGTTCTCTTTATACTGTTTTGGGTACTGATGGTTTTGTTTCATTGCGTTTTGTTTACCATGGTCTTGTCTGGTTCTGATTTCACAATTTCTTTTCTCCCCCTTGGTTACTTCAATTTTGTTGTATCCAAATAGTTTCCAATCTTGTGCTATTTTTTCCATTTGTCATAAATGTCCCGTGTCCTGATGATATTTATCTCTACTTTTTGTAGGTAAAAAATCGCAACAAATTACCAACTGAATTTCTAACAATGTGTATGTATAACATCATATCATTGCCTTTATATACATATAAACAGATTAATAGTTGACAGCTGCAACATCAATAAAGTTATAATTAGAAAAAATCGCAGAAAGTTACAACAATTGGAAAATAATGTTTTATAACTATCAATATCCAACAATATGACTTTTCTCATTAAGAAACTAGAAGCCTGTGATCGCTCACCTGGATTTCAGTTGAGAAGATGTAAAATGTCAAAACGAGAAAAAAAAGCAGCTGGTGGACTATACAGCCTGCCCCGGCAGATTAAACTTGTCCCATTAATGTTATATGCTATATGACATTTTTTGGTAAATTCAGATTTATGAATAATAATTATTATCGGTCGGTTGGAATGACGGATAAAATTCTGATAGGGGACCACCTGAAAACCATTTTACTAAAGCTTTGTTCCAATTGGCTCAGCAGTTTCAGACAAGAAGATTTTTAAGTGAATTTCTCATAAGGTCCCATTTTAAATATGTTCCACTGTGACGGCCATCCTGGTTCGTCGGTGGGGATGCCAGATAAAAATTTGGTACAGGACCATCCAAGGACCATTCCACTTTAGTTTGGTTCTAATTGGTTCAGCAGTTTCAGACCAGAAGATTTCTAAGTGAATTTCCCATAGGGTCTTATGTTTAACTAAGTTCAGCTGTGGCGGCCATCTTGGTTGGTCGGTGGGGATGCCCGATACAATTTTGCCATCCCACTTAAGTATGGTTCTAATGGCCCAGCAGTTTTAGACAAGAGGATTTTATAAATTTCCCATAGGGTCCTTTGACAAACTAAATTTTGCTGTGGCGGCCATCTTGGTTGGTCGGTGGGAATGCCGGATACAATTTTGGTAGAAGACGATCTAAGGACCATTCCACTAAAGTTTGGTTCCAATTGGCTCAGCAGCTTCAAAAAGAAGATTTTTTAAATACACCAATCCCCTTTTGTTCTATTCTGAAAGGGGACCACCCAAGGACCATTCCACCAAAGTTTGGTCAAAATTGACCAAGCACTTTTAGAGGAGAAGATTAAAATGTGAATTGGGATGGACGGACGACGGACGCAAAGAGATGGCAAAAACTCATATCATGGCCTTTTAGTTTTAGGCAAGGTGAGCTAAAAGACTTTCTGAAAAGTGCGTATATATACATACGTTTGTGTTTCTGGGTTTTTTTTTCGTTTTTGTTTTTGTTTTTTTTTTTTTTTTTATTTTCTTTATTTATTTGTTTTTTTGTTTTTTGTTTTTTTTTCCTTTGTGACATCATAAAATGAACAAAATGCTGATTAGAACAATAATAACATTAAGAAAATGCATTATTAATAAGAAACTTCGAATAAAATGTACTATGTCTTCATAGGAATTAATACATATTCATTCTTATTTATATACAGTCTCTCCAATGGCTATCAACTAAGTGGAACTGGGAAACAAGAGTTCAGTGTGCTTCAATAATCAAGTCCGATATCAAAGCTTGTAATGGAATTATCCATATTATTGACAAGGTTTGTACTCTCAAATTTCAGTATCGTTACATTGACTGTAAAGAACAATTTTCTAAAACTTTTTAAAATCTATTTTAATTTTGTATAAATTTTTTCACCCGAAAAATACGCAATGTCTTAAAAATCGATACAATTTTACATTATGAAGCGAGTTTGTGTCAGGTCAAGAGTAATAACAAACGACAGTTCTAAAAAAGTTATTTAAATTTCTAGCCACTTCAGTGTTGTTTAGGGGGTTGAACTTGAGACCACATTTTACACTGTTTATATGATCCATACGTCACATTAGACTTAAAAAAATACATTGACTTAAAACTTCTGAATTTCTATTAAACACTAGGCATGTGAATAATAACATCTGCCTTGGTTTAAAGTGGTTCAATAACCAGAAGACAGGAATTACAGGGAATTGTCAGTTGGAAAATGAAAATTTAAATTGATTGAGTTGGTGCATTAATATTATTTCATTGCAGAAATTGTTTATGAACTTTATTTGCTTGCGTGTAATTGTGACCTTACATAATTTAATAAAAATTTTAGTATTGTTTTTCTGCTAAAAAGTGGGCACCGGAGTGGTCTCCTGGGCTCGACCCACAGAGCTGACCCAGCGCAATCCTAACGTGGCGGATAGGGAAGTCTTTTATCGGGGAGTCGGGGAGGGGGGGCTGTGGACCATATTCGGTGACTCGTGTGGAGAAAGTCACCCTGCATGCATGTATAAAAATCTGTTTCTTACATTTCGAAAAAGAGAAGGTTAAGCAAACCCGCTACAAAAGGCTAAATTTTTCGTTCCAGCTCATCCTTCCTGGACGTTAAGCAACCAACATTCAATCAATCAATACTACTATGTAACAGATTTAAAGTCTCCGAGTCTCAGTGAAAACTAATTGCAGTATTATCTTTTTTTAAGGCACGACCATTTGGTTTTCGGGAGGGGCAAGGATTTTATGCGGGCCAGGTTATTTTTTCATGTATTTTTAATGTAAGATATTTTTAGAAAAAATTTTCCCAATGGCCAGCCAGTGCGCCAGAATATTTTTTTTTTGCGGGGAGGGGTACTAGAACTAAAATGGGTGTGGAATAAGTGAGAGTAAACCTTTTCTTAATTTCCACCATGACTTAAAGAATAAAGACTGTTCATTCTATCTTTAATATTGTTGTAAGAAGAGAAGAAAAGACCATGTTTTAAACACGCATGTTTGAAAGATCGCGGGGGCTTGTTTTTGGACAGCGCGATAAGAAGTTTAATGCAAAACAACGGGAGGGTGGGAAAAAAATTAATTTTTCAAAAAGGGCTATTAATGAGCATCTTCCCCAACCTGTTTATGTTGCGAAAGCCTTTTTATGTTTTGGGAGCAAGCACGGAAAGGTGTATATGTAACCTGTTAACATAAACAAAAGTTCGTACATTTTGTACCCAAACGAAGTTCGTACATTTTTGTTCGTTAACCGAATGTACTTTACCTGGGGTGCCCAAAAATCGTAATTTTGTCTTTTCCAGGGACCGAAAGAATATTTGATACCGGTACCCATATGTCATATACCCAAAACATTGCATGTTATTAAGTTTTAATATTGGGCTGTTTGTAAATATACCAAAAATCTGTGTAAAACAAGCACAAATTATGGATCAGAAATGTTTTCTGACTTAAAAATCCGTCCGAAGAAGGAAACAATATCCGAACGCCTTTATTTTCGTTTTTCTCCCAAAGTAACCCAAACGAAATAATCATAAGGCAGGATGACAAATGTGACTATGCATTGTACATTTACGACACAGAGGAAAAAAAGTTCCAAGGAAGAGAAGCGACACACAAAATGAGGTCTTTTCATTTAAATGTATAGTTTTTAGACTCGAACTTATGAATGTCTGTCGAATTAAAACATTCACCAGCCACATCTTTGAATATAACAATGCAATAATAATTGAATTTTCTTTCAAAATAGGTTCTGATCCCTCCTGCTGGAAAACTGCTAGATGTCTTGGCGTCTGATAACAGATTTTCTGAACTGGTTCAGTTGATTAAAATTGCAGAGATTGGCGATTTGCTGGAAGAAGAAGGCCCATTCACCATATTTGCCCCTACCAATGATGTAATTTATTATTTTTTTATATCCGTAGAATTTTAGCAATTGTGCCTTTCATTTATTCTTTGTTTGAATAATATCATAGTGCCTACAGTTAAAATTAGTACTTCTAACTTTACCATTTGTACAATACGCATTAAAAAATTGTCTAACCAAACGAATGGTGCATTTTAATTGAAAATCTTAAAAAATAAGGTAAGAAAAAGTTTTAGTTAATAATCATTGTAACTAACCACATATTTCTTTGTATTGTCAAATTCTGAGTTTCAAGGGTTAGTACGAGTCTTTTCAACCAGCGCACGCCCGTTGAAGCGTATTTATTAATTTTGTATATATGTCAAAAAATGGAATATTGATATTTTCTGAGTAAGAAAGTCAACTTTGGAGACTTGCATTCAGAAACCATGAGCAAGAATGCCACAAATCTTAACGCAAATCTTATTATTTTGCTTTAAGCTTCAAAAGTGTTCGATTGAAGATTTTTGTCCGATGTCTGGTTTTATGAGTTCTGAAACCCACATATTTGTGAAAAATTGCTGCTTTTGTAATGCGGATAGAATCTTTCAAATGTTTCATTTCATCAAAGTTTATTATTTTACTATATTCTTATATCATCCTGCAAGCATTATCTACCATCTACCATTTCCTTATAAGAATTTTGCTTTAAAAAGTCTAGCCATACCTATTTCTAATGTAAAGTCAAAAATAAAAATATTCCATATTTATGAACAAGAGTAAATATAAGTTGCAAGCATTTTAACAAGTATTGATCTACATAAGTTTAGTGTGTGCCGAATTTGTTTTCTTCTTGTAGGCGTTTAAACTCATTGATGACGAGAAGTTAGAAAAAATTGTTAATGATAAAGAAGAACTAAAAGAAGTCTTACTCAACCATGTTTTCAAAGGTAAACCAAGAGTACAGAACATCTTGGCGTTTTAGTGGTTAAAAAGAACCAATCAACACTGCTAAAGAAATGCATTTCTGAAAAAATCTATCACCCCGAAAAACAAAACAGGATTTTTTTTTATCAGAAATGATTAAATTCTTAATTAAGAGCCAAGGCGAGAAAAGGCCTATTAGTTCGGCTATTTAAATGACTATGTAGCAGAGTGTCTGAACCAGAAATAGACGTCTAATTAAGTTTAATATACCGGCATATTACGCGGTCAAACTAGAAAAGGGTTTGTTTTAATGTTTTATTGTTATCATAAAGAAGTCATGCATCAGGTCACATTTCTGTTATTTGTATGACTAATGATGATACCCCCTTTTTGCAAATTTACACTTAAATATTACTGTCTTGATTGTCTCTTAAATATACAGTATTAGTAACGATTTCTGCATTTTTAAAAACCGTTGAATGCATATGCTGGGCGTAACATATCATTGATATTTGCCCATGAAGATGATATTAGAGCTTATCATACGAAAACACGGGGTAAAAAACCTTACACGATGGTCTTCCAAATTCAAAATCTGGAAAGTATGAACAAATGTACACCAAAATGTTTTAAAAATTCATTAAATGTTATCTATTCTGACAGTTGAAGTACTCTGTTTGAATGTTTACTTATAGAATTAAATGCATTTTTTGTAAGTTTCAAGCGATATGAAATCATGTAACACAATCAAGATC
>JAULBM010124046.1:0-30050 GCA_032357055.1 Geukensia granosissima | reverse complement strand
TTGTTGGCCATGGTCTTGTCTGTCTTCCAACTTAACGATTTCTGTCTGCCCCTTTGGTATCTTCGAATTCCTTTTACTTATGCATGGGTCCTATACAGAAACCATTAATTGCCCCTTTATTCCTTGCAATATCCATTTTGATAGCACTAAGAAAATCAAAGTTTTCTACAATTCTTATTCCTCCTGTTAAATCTCATGGATCTTTTCCCAAAAGTCGTTTTTTTGCATTTTCATTCAAAAAATGTACAATATAGCATAGTAAGATATCAGTTATTTTTGTGACTTTATTTTGAAAAGACTTCCTTATTTAAGTTCACGTCTAAAACAAGTACATTTGAACACCGTTTTATTAAAAAGTTAATTTTTTGCTAAATAAATGTGGTCTTTGAATTGCTTTCCTTTCAACCTTGACTCCATTTCCCAGAAAATGATACCACTTCTTGATTTCAGACCAGTTATTTCTGATGGCACATGAAACAAGCTTTCAAATGATGCCACCAGTGGTTGCTTACCCTTCTGGAGCACCTGAACTCACTCTTGATTTTGTTGGGTTTGTGTAACTCCAGCTTCAGTTTTTAGTGTAGTGTAGTGTTTTCTATGTTTGTCTTTTGTTTCTTTTTGTTGGCCATGGTCTTGTCTGACTTAACGATTTCTGTCTGCCCTTTGGTATCTTCGAATTCCTTTTGTATACCACGTTTAGGTGTGTGTTAGATGGGTGTATCAAAATGTTAGTAATGGCTTCTTAGCCGCATCATTGCCAAAAAAACTCACAATCCATTAAAACTTTTATAACCACATTACAATCTTCACAAAGGCAAAGTTTGTAGATAATCTTTTCAGGGACATAAAAATCCCTGACATGGTAAGTTTAAAGTTATGAAGAACGAGACACAACCAACCACCTTAAGTCTGTTGTTGTCGTCTTGTAACATCTCGGCCTGCACTCTCAATGCTGTTCTCTGTCAATGTCAAACAAAATAAGTTTTCAACATTTTGACATTTAATACATAAAAACAGGCTTGAACATATTGAAAAAATAATTCCGCAGCTACCCTCAAAAGGTTTTAGCTATTTACATATGATCTCTAAAACTATATCGGAACTAACATGAAATAGTTTTGGCTATTGAACTTTGTCCTTATAAACGGATAGCTCCTTAGAAGAATTTTGGTAGTGTTGTAAGCTTTGAATTAATTTTTAGATTTTTTCCAATTGGTTTCGCCTCTCTCTACCGACTAAGTAAAATACAAAACGGTTTAAATGGAAAAAACAACGGTATTGTCAAAGCTGCCCAAGTAAATGTCGATTATCTGGCTGCATGTACTTTGGTTTCCCTGTTAGTTTTTATCTGCTCTCATCTTAAGTTAGTCTTATCTTATTTGCTCAATTGCATTTTTTGTTATTTGATGTGTTCTGCTATATTTTTGTTGTACCGTTCGAAAAATATTGTTTTGTCTTCCTCTTTGGTAAATAGGTGATTTGCCAATTACCAGCTTTGTTTCCGTTCTTTAAAAAATTACTAAAAGGGAAGTAATTTAATAGCAAATGAGACCATGTGACACCGGAAAAGTTGTCAAATTTAGCAACCAAACCCTTATAAAGCAACACGCTGGTATTTGAAATTTATCAAAATGTTAAACAACGCAAATTGACACACAAAAGATCATGATATTTCAACCTTTTTCACCAAAGATGAACCGCACAGATCAAGAGAAAATAATTTTAGCATATGGTTGGTTTGCATTAGCAAATTGCTGACTTTGTCCAGTATATAGTTGCTTCCCTTAGTATGAGCGTGTTATACATATAGTCGAAGTCGGGAATCATCCCATTTTAACTCGGGCAAATGGACTATAACCTGTTCCTTTCTTTCTAGTGAATTGAATTGCAACATCCGTGTCACTGCATATCATTGACCAATAAAATTAAACAAAACAATATTGATGCAAAAACTATGTTGCTTTTTGTTATAACAGTACCTGTCCCTGGACAATCCTAATGGAATAGTATACATAAAAAACTGCCACCTAATTATTTGTTAATTTTTAAGAAATGTATAATAAAAAAGTAAAATAGTTTTTGAAGAATTTGTTTATTTTAGACACTTACCGTTAGAAAATTTTTTGCTCCCTCAGAAGCCGTATTTAGATTAAAGCTGGAAGGTTCTAAGTAGTATGGAATAGGGTCGTATAAACTCAGACCGGAACAACCTTTACCGCGGTAAACCACCGGACATGTGTTAGTGTTGAAAAAATGCTTTACAAAATCACAAGGTCCATTATACAAGCTGTCAAAGACAAAAAATTATGATAGCACAAAACCACATAGTGGAGCATAGACGATATAAAATTAAACCATCAGCCTGGTGAACGTTTAATGACAGGTTTTCAATTTACTAGCAGTCTCATTATCATTTTGATGGCCAAAATCTTTTAACAATTTGAACCCTACCATCTACATTTGAACGCTTGTCAGCCATCGTTTAACGCTTTTGAGTAATGCCCAGCTTGATCTATTACCTAAAAAATTATTATCAATAAATAATTAGTAACTGTCAGCATTTTTGCTCTGATAATAATAATAATAATGATATTAATAAAAACAACAACAATATTAATAGTAATAATAATAATAATATGCCGTCAACATTTTCAGAAAAATGACTATCCATTAAAATTTTCTGTAAAGTTTTATTTTTCGTTTCCGTTCAGATTATTGTGAGAAATTTTATAGAGCTTATATGCCTGTTGTAACCTTTCTCACTGTATATTGAACTTGAAACCTGAAATCTCATAAAGGTACTTACCATGACCCAATATTATTTATACAAGGAACAGCTGTCCATGGGCCATTTGTATTTTTCTCCACAGTTACATTGAGTTTAGGTGGTCCAGTGAGCCCGGTCTCCAACATACCATCAATACTGACGCTGACATTGCCTCTAACGGAGTTAACATTGAAAGTAGAAAAATGTATCAAGCTTCCTCTACCAGCACCTTCAGAATTAAGTTAAAAAAACCCATTATTTTTCTTTTACTGGAAAATTAGTAAACAAAGGTTGAAATACGCTCGAAATTTGATTGTTGTAGAGAGGGGATTCTGAGGAATTTTTCTTAAGTCAAAGATGTAAACTAGCCGGCTTTAATACATACTCCTAATGAAATTGACCCCGACTTAAATAAAATTTTATTACAACCGTAGACAAAATTAATAGTTGGAATTCTATTTTTGTTCAAGAATGACTGTAACTAAATGTCAATTTCAGAGGTTTTTAGAAAGATATGGGGTAAAATTCCATTACAGATTCCAACATTGAACAATAAGAATGTGCCGATGTGGATGCGTTTTGCTCACTTTCCGAAATTATACATAAAGATATAAGGGATTTTTTTTTCTAAGGCAAACATTAAAATTTAAAAGAAGGATTAGATGTGACAAAAGTGGGTAGTTTAACGACATTTTAAATAGTTTTGGCAAAAGTCGTTCGGTGAACATAAATAACATGTAGGTGGTGTTTATACATAAAGCCGAAGGATTTTTTTCCAGATGTTTGTAAGGTCTAAGTATAATCAAATACGCGAAATAATTGATCATCAAATTTGAATTTTCTAAAGTGATCGTCATATTTTACTGAAAACCAGATGCAAAAACGGGATCAAGTGATAGAGTTCATCATTGTTCAAGAAATGCGTTTTTATCAATGGATCATTAACATGAATTCGAATGAACCGAATCTGGCTTCAAACAATTAAGCCATTTTTTTTTTACCTGAAACATGTTTTGGATTTTTGAGTCCTTGTTTCCGAAACGTGTTTCTTTTTTGATTTGAATTAAAAAGGGACATGAAAACACAAAACATTACCTTCTAAAAGTACAACTATTTTCAACCATATTTCAAATGAAGCCGTTGGAGAAAAATAGACTTTATTTTGTTATTTGACAGACGCAACCATGTTCATAAAGTCATAATAATGTAAAACAAAAAGATGTATATGTTAAATAAAATTTAGGTCAACATACGTACACGTATCATCGTTTTGTGTATTGTATTTATATCGTCTTTGTTGTGTAGGTTTGAAAAGATATGTATTATTTCTGCAGAAATAAAAGATAAAAGAAATGAGCTTGAACACATCTGTTCGCATCGCTTTCCAGAAATAATATAAAAAACCTAGCAACTAAGAATAAGTTCACGGCAATAGCATCAGAAATTCAAACATTGTTACTTAATTGGACGGAAGTAGTTACCATATCAATACGAACATATGAAAAAAACAACTTTATATTTTATTAGGAAACAATTGCAAGGCTACTTTCCGGTAGTCGAATATTTATACAGCCCAACGAACGGACGCCTCTTTACCTAGGGGTATAATTGCAGGCGAAAAAACTGAACGGCTTATCTCTTTACCCCGGCAGCCCTCGGGACAAATTATTTTGTTCATTTGGTATGAATTTAGAAGAATCAATACATTAATTGACAAACCAAGGGCAAAAATATATATGATAAATATAATTAAACACTTTCCATATCAATCCAGGTGTCCTCACTGGCGCCAAATATAGGGATATGAAAAATTAAATGTAAATAACTATTGCAAGAAGCATACTTAGCCTTGTGAAAATATCATGAATACCATACTAAACACAGTCGGTCATTGCATAAAGACGTTCCTGATCACCAATAACATACTACCTCGATTTATTGTTCTCTAAATGCCTTGTTGTGTCCCTTCCCACCCCATTTTCGATATTGATAATTGTTGAACTTGTTCTCGTCCTGAATATGCATGAAATATTTGCCAATGGACGTTAAGCATCCAACAATCAAAAGTTTTTATTGCAATGTATTATTAAAAATGTGTAATTATTATGAAGTTTTTTTAAAAAATAACTGACATCCTATTTTACCTTTAAGGTGAATTCCTGTCACCACTGGTAATCTATGACAGAAAAACTGACACAAGTCACCCCACAAAACAAGTTTCCCTTAGATTAGAACATCGTGATTCGGAAAATCACTTCGCTAACTCAAGTACTCTAACATCGTAAATCCGTAAAGTGAAAAATCTCGTGGTATATTTGACGTTTTGAAAGCTCAGATGGGGGATAATTTTCTTGAATTCCTAGAGGAAAAAACATTAAAGTTATTTACGTGGTTGCATGCTGTTCTGGCAGACTATGTCAACCTATGGACGTTAGCGTGCAAAAAGCAGAGCAGTCAAAAACCATTTTCTAAGTTTGTTTAAACTATGATATCCTGGTGAAATTGTAAAACAATTAGCCACTGAAAAGAACGCATTGGAGAACAAGATCATCAATCCAGTTGACTTATCTTTAAAAGACTGAGACCAGTCTATGCAAAATGGCTAGAAGGTGTAAACATACTAAATAAATTCCTTAACATTTCAACCAAATTTGTGATTTTTCATATTTGTCTAGCCACTTTACCTTAAGACACCATATTTATACTGAATCATACAGGTAATCTGTACGTTCTCTAAGGTCGTGTTTGATTACAACGAAACCGAAACCGGATTTAGAAACCAAGATGTTAGGTCGTGTTTGGTTACAACGAAACCGAAACCGGATTTAAAAACCAAGACGTTATATTACTCAAATCTAAAACCGGTTTCGAAAAACTACGAATCCTGGTCTGAAGATGGATTTGCTTGGATTCAAGATGGCGGGATGTGTACCCGTCGCGCGCAATATCAAATTTCAGTATAATTATAGTTGAAAATCCAAAGATTATACACAGTTACATGAATATATTTTAGACAGAACATGTACATGTATATTCTGGACGTAAAGTTTATCGATCGATCATGTAATATTGTTCACGTGCAGCACAAGTCTGAAAATTAATAATATAAATACGAAGTGTCTATATTACTATTCATTTAAAAATTTGCAAAATTCTAAAATTTTATATATCACGTTTCCGCAATTTTTATAAAGGACCAGGGTCATTAAGCCATTTTATTGTCCCAAGAATTTGGCTAAAATGAAGTGGCTCAGTATATATTATTCTCCATGAATATCGATGGTATTCTATATCGTTTGTATTGAAAAACGTTTTGATAATCCAACAGCTTTTGGGGTTTAAATGGTTCTACAACGGTCGCATGGTACATAGAAATTGCTTGAAATGTGAAATACTTTTGATACAAAATTTGTCGATTTTGATAAAGATCGCACCTTAAAAACATCAGACCCAAACTTTGTACAATTAAAGATTTTACGAACTGGGAACAAAATACAAAGTACAAATGTTTTGTTCAAATATCCTCGTCATATCTTTTTTAAAAAAAAAAGAAAAAAAAAAACTCAAAATATTTGGAATTTTAAAAGACATAGATATAGTCAAATGTGCTCTGCTGTTTCGACGAAATTATAACATTTATATAATGTTATGAATCATTGGAAAATTGTTATTAAACATCATTTTCACAACGACTCATTGATGCGTTTAAAAATCTAATATTTGGGCCAAATATGGGGCCTAGCAGACCTACTTCTTTACATTTCCACCAAAAAAGATCATCTCTACTGTGGCGGTTTCAGATTTACCGAAAGAGGATATTGTGGCTGAATACACTTTTCGGTCAAAAAACGGGGTCAGCAAAAAATTTGTCGAAAATCCATTTAAATATTTTAACTTGAATGTTCGGTCCCTCCTTGGTTCCACCGTTTGATCCGCCTCTGAATATATCACAACTATTGAAATTGATCAACAGTTATGAACCTGTACGTACATATTCCATCGACTGCTACCATTAGGGGCGAATCCAGGGGACCCAGGACCCCTTTGAAAATGTAAAAATGATTTTAAGCACTTGTTTTGCATACAGGCGAGTATGTATTGGCAGGCCCCCCTTTTCAAAAATCAGATCCTCTTATGTACGAGTATGTGTTGGCAAGTTGCCCCCCTTTCCAAAAGTCTAGATCCGCCTGTGACCACGGTAAGTAACATTTTTGCATTTTAATGAGAAACATAACAACATTACGATACGTCTGGGGTAGGGTGTAAAGCGAGTTCAGAGCTAAGATATATCTTATAGAAGAAGATTCGATTGCTCTGATTTACAAAGACAGACATATAAAAATATAGTCAAGGTTTTTACGTTTAATGAGAGTGAATTTGAATACTCGGTAAAACTGTTATTTTATAAATATTACTTTTACATTTTTTTGTCTTCACAATAAAGTTTGAAATGAAGCAATGTTGGAAAGAAAATTTCCAAAAATATCCACAGAGTTTGAATAAGCATTTTGCTTATAAAAATTAGTATAAACTAATAATCACTGTATGGCAAGCTATCTGAAAATTCATAAATATTTAACTCTTCAGTGGGTTTCATTTTGTGTGCACCTGAATATCACCAAAGCATAACAAGATTTGACATATTTTCTTCTGTTAGTAAATAGATTTTTTAGAAAAATCGTTGCTATCTGTCCTGCGCATGATGCTTAACTAACAATTCAACATTTTTATAGTATTACGCTTTTTCAAAGTTAAAATACAAAAATTGCAGCAATAATTTCATTTCGAAAATATTTGTGACAAAAGCATACTTTTATAGTTAACGGTATTGTATATCAGAAATGGATGTCTGGAATCTCGTATTTAGACAATAATTCATTGAAGATAAAAAGATATCATCTATATTTTGACTTTAGTTGGACCTTAAATGCAATATATCGAACGGGTTTTCAAATCCGGTTTTAGTTTCAGTGTTTGACTTCAATGGGAAGATTTATGAAACCGGTTTTGAAAAACTGGTTTCGGATTCGTTGTAATCAAACACGACCTTAGATTGCCAGATGAGACAGGGAAACCGAGTACACCAGTTCAGTTGTCCAAGCTGAGCCAGGTAAGTACAAATTTAAACGCCTGTAATCAAATTCTGAATGCAAATCAAAATAGCAGCTGATATTATTGAAAAAAATAAACAAATTATCTGCGCTGGAGCAGGTGCTAAATTAAGTCCACAAATGTCACGGGCAAATCAGGATAAACTATTACAGGGAAACATATTGATCGGAATTTTCCATTGTGAAATAAAACATTTATCGGATATTGTACTCAAGCGCGGTCATTGTATATAAGGGAATATATTGGCTTTTCTAAAAACTGTAAAGTATGCTCAATTAAAGATTAAAAATGATAGTGCTTTCAATGTTCAGATATATATGAATTATCTCCCTCAGTGCTATCTTTAAAATAAATCTTTCATAAAGGTAGAAATTATAGGTCTGAAGAGATTAGAACTTGAAAAAAATACGTTAGAAAAATGCGCAATAATTTAGTTGTGTATTTAAATGGCTATCTCTCTGCAACGAAAACAGATTTTTCGCAAATAATTGATTCGACATAAGTTATGTGCCATATTCATATGAAAATGAAAAGACATAGGGTAAAAAGTCAGAGAGACTGCACTACAACCAAGAGAAAAACCATGGAAATTTGCAGATCTAACGAGGCCTTCACAAAGGGTGGAATACCAATTCTTGTGAAGAGCTCTAAATCGCCACAGGTAAAAAATCGTGTATGCGTAAAATAATACTTATTACCTGAATATAACAAAACATCCAAAAAAAAAGGCAACGTTATGACCAAAATTCCTGACTCGGGACAGGCGATAAGATAAGCAGTGGAGTTAAACTAATTATTGTGTACCAAACTCACCCCCAAAAAGTGTCCAAAGGAAAAACATCAAAGAAAACAAAAGCTGTAACCATCGAACTATAAACATTAAACAGAAAGTCTCTAATCCGACTAGAGACTACCTTAATTACAACAAATATACTAAACTAAAATAGATTTAAAAAGAAGATATATCTCCAATGAGTGCTTGCAGTTACTGAATGTAAGCTCATGGTAAGATGCCTGATGATAATTATCAAGCCTCTCGACACAGTTTGTCTGACTACTTAATATGGTGTTGTCAATAAAAGAAAAGAAAAGATTGGCGCAATGCTTGTATTAATATTTGTGTAAGCATGAGATCGGTTTATTGATATCTGTACTAACAAAAAACCAGTTTTAATGTCTTGACTATAATGCTAACGTCGAACTTGTATCCCTTGTGGTTTTGTAAAAGGGAACAGTGAGATTCAAGGGATCAATTTTAATTTTGCAAGCTTTATTTTATTGATAAAAAACTCAAATTTAACATAAGAACCTGGCATTACTATCTTGTGCATTCTAAGTAAAAATGTCTTGTATGCCTAAAATAACATTTCTCTTACCTGAATATTATCAAAAATGTACATGTAACAAATTACAATCACAGGATAAGAAATTCAAAGTTCTGATAAGAAATGTTAAAAAGAAATGCAAAAACATTATATAATACAAAATCCATTTCTAGCATGTGCCATATTATTTTGAATTTTAGAAGAAGGACCAGTACTTATTTGAAACGTTACTCTTGACGTCAATGAAGTTTGTCGTTGTAGTTAGATAATAGATAAATATTTTCATGGCAAATTGTTACTTCCAGAACATTTATTCACAATACACGAAATCATTTACGTGGTTGTGGGACATATTTCTACGACCGCTGGTTATATAGTTAAGGTCACCTCTTTAACAGGAGCTGATATAAAGAGGAAAAATTGATATAAGGCACGACTCACTTGATTTTCAGGGGGAAAAGTTATATCTCAATCAGACTTTTTCTGGTCCAAAATTACGAGCGGAATGGTTTCTAATTCAGTTTCTGGTTCAAACCCCTACCATAAAATTTAATGTTTCGCGCCTAATCTTCAACTGCAATCTATTGTTCTTACAGGGTTGATTAATATAATATATACCAATAATTTACTAATGAAAATTAATATTACATTTCCGAAAATTAATAAGTTAATATTTCAGGCCTATACGTCTTTCATTAGTCAGGGTTACCATGTTCGTCCCATATTTATCGAAAATCAAACACTGGTACGTATTTAATGATCATCAATGTCTTGAGACATCTTTACCAGTTTGGATTTCATGTCGTACATGGAATTGTCTAACTACTTTGTATCTGCATTTAAACTTATACTGTTGGCTTTTAAGGTGTGTTCTATGTCGTGTTTTTGCATACCACTGTCACATGTTAGTACGAGGGTTTACGCTCACAAACTTGTTTATCCAGGCCACATTTATCTGACCAATTCAAGTCAGGAACATGTAGGTCAGTTTTACTCGTTCCTACTTTTAAAATTCATAAAATTTATGCCGACTATTGCTGCATTTTAATGTCATCACGTTTTATTTTAGGGTCATTTACAGCATTCCC
This sequence comes from Geukensia granosissima, assembly GCA_032357055.1. NCBI lineage: Eukaryota > Metazoa > Mollusca > Bivalvia > Mytilida > Mytilidae > Geukensia > Geukensia granosissima. The sequence goes on along the minus strand of JAULBM010124046.1, from coordinate 19,758 downwards.
TACGGTTTAGTTTTTGTTTAGTTTTTAAGGCATTCAGATAACCTGAAGAGGTTTGTAATTTATACTTGTGGCCATCAAAAATCATAGCCGAAAGGGCATCTCCATCGACAAAGGGAACAATTACAATATAGAATAAGAAATTCACTCTTTTGTCGTATATTTTAATTTTAATTTTACCATGTGAAACAAATACTTAAATCCAGAAAAGAACAAACGCTTCTGTCCGATTTGCATTGTTAAAAAAAATTGGTTGTATAGGATAAATGGTAGTGCTGTATATGAAAAAAAAATCCAGGCTATAAACTGCAAAGATATCGCCAAAAAGGAGGTTAATGTTGTTGAATCAGATTTAAATGGATCATTTTGAAGTTTGGTCATAATTGGCCTGAAATTAAGTACATTAAGTAAATAAGTCTGGTATTTAAGGACTACAGTAAGTACCCCTAGAAATTCCAATAACCTGTCTATATATTTTATTGTCACACCTTATTTAAATATTGTTTAGTCAGGTAAACGTATATTTTGTACTATCCTTTTTATCAACATCAACATTACAGCAAACATATTTTTGTTCACTCGACGAAAAAAATGTTTAAATAAATTAATAGAAAGTATAGCATAACAAGTGCAACTCAATAATCACCAATTTCAAAAGTTTTATTAAAACTTGCAATTTATCTCAAATATCAAGAGATTTTTTCACGTTTCATAAAAGGTTAATACCATAATATGAATAAGATTTATTGCAGTAATTATTTATAGTTTCTTCTATGACTGTAAGGTCACTGGCTGGAAGACAGTTATTGTGGTTGTAGTACACTTACCAGACGTTTAGATAAAAGGGCATTTAAAGAGTTTCGCATGAAGTTCTGGTAACCAATATATGATCTGAACTTTAAAATGTTCAGCAGGTGTCTTAAGTGTTAAAAAACTCAGCCAAGTGCATAATTTGGTAAGTAGAGGAATTCAGAACTTCGGTCTAAAGTTCTTCCATTTTATAATAATGTCACAACACCAAAATATTGATGGTTGATGGTTTGCCGGCTGGGATAAATACGAACCGGTAAGCTAACTCTGAATTCGAGTACTTAAAATGGGTTTCCTGTTTAATTCTATTTTTCAAAGTGAGATGATAAAAAATCAACAATAGTATTATTTTACATTGTCTCGTTTACGTCATTTTTACAAAGTAAAGATCAAAATCAAGCAAGGTAAATGAAAATGATTAATCAAAATTCGAAGACGGACGATTTTAGGTCATATTTCAGATTTTTTTTCCTGTCAGTCGTCGACGATCTCAAAATTAATATTCAAGCAAACAAGAGTCCACATGATAACATGGCAAAAGGGATCCTATCTAAATTTGGATGTAGTGAAGACACAGGTAGACGGACTGTTGTTTTAATGTTAACAGTTAATGTAACCGGCGTACAATTAAACATTATATCTCTTATTGATATTGTGAGTGGCCTTAAGTTGTCTTAAAAGTGCACGGTATGCTAAAGTGATAGCTAATTAAGTGGGAGATTACTTTGAATGTATCATACCGTAAGGCTTTCCGCAATCCTGTCGAACATGGGCGGATCTACAGCCATGTCAAATCCTATTGGAGCACAATTCAATTCAGCGCTAATGCGGCATCTATCAGCTAACTTTGATCTGTAATCCATTAATCTTTCAAAAAGGTGGGGTGATGGGCAATCGAAGATGGTGTCACTTAGAAACGCCAATAATAAATGACACCAATAAATTTTTTGTAACATAGAATAATACCTAGCTCTTTATACACTCACAGTAAGAATGGGGCATAAATACGGGAGTATACAACTTATTCTTGAATATTAATTTCGATTTACTGTCTGTAAATTAAAAAATAATGAGAGAGCAATTGACATTTATATATATATATGTGTGTTCATTAAATTAATCACGTGCTTACAAAGGTAAACACAACCAAGTTGACATTTACGTCGTGTCATATATCAATGTCTGACAAGCCATCGATCAATGTCATGTTGATGGATGTTACAATGCTTCATAAAGTATGATTACATAATCACATAGAATGTCAGTATTGTCTGCCGTAATATTTCTGGTCAGACATTGGGATTGTTCAAGATACCAGTATTATAGTTTCCGCTCGTAATTGCATAAAAATACCAATTTTAGTGTATGTCGACACTACATTTAGGCAGATGAGGCATTTGTTAAGGACACTATAGACAACAGTTATCACATCACACGTAGACTGGGTCCTCAAAATGCAAATGGCAAGTCAGGTAGTAGTAATCGTTCTCAAAATTCACAATATCAGGCGAATGCACACGTCCTGAAATGCACATTATCAGACGACTGTAAGTATATGTTATCGGGATTTTGACAATTAGATATCGTAAAATACCATCTCGTGAGCCAGAATATGAATATTTGCGGCGAGTGAGCGTAGAGGGGATGATATTTGATAATATCTCAGCGTTCAAAATTCCGATAACTAATTTATCATCGTTCAGTTTTTATAAAATGTTTAAATTGTGAAGCTTTTATTCAAATTCACCTAACTATGTGCGGGAAATTATGTGCTAGTCTTGATTTTTATCCGCAGATGCTCCTTTGGGTCAATAATACGCAGTAAAATAGTCTATAGTATTTACGAATACACGGCACCAAGATTTTGTTTTTATTATTAAAGTATAATCATGTATGCATCAAAAAGGTCTTTTTGTCAAATACACTACGTTTAATATAGATAGAAAAGAAAAAGCTTGTCATCAAACAAAAAATCCGCGAAATAGTAATCAATGGCGTCACAGTTAAATCATCTACGTCATTAGTGTAAACAACGCCAGCTGGATGGAGGAAACGTAGAATTACTTGATTACCGCTTCAGTTTTCAATAAAATTTCATAAAATATAGGTAGGTTACATTTCCTTTTGTTGGTCGGCTTTTTTTGCATAATCTCCCCAGGAATTTAAAAAATAGTCCCAGCAGGATATATCAGGAAGTCGGAAAGGCGTAATTTTGAAGAGGACTTTTCATATGTTCCTCGACGTTTACAAGAAACCTGTAAGTCTTTTGTTAAATGAATGATCATGCAAAACTTAATTGAAAAATGGCAATAAAAATAGCATGATGTCAGAAATGCTTTAAAATACCGGATTAAACTTGATATATTCGGGTCAAGTTCATTTGCAAGCGCTCGCTCCGATACGAATTTTAATGAACTGTTCAACAGGTCGATATAGCGATGGGGAAGAATGATAATATTTCCGTATAAGTTTTTAGACTGACTATCGACAGTCAAATGGGTACATTCTTACTTCAAAAGACATCTTAAAGACAAAAGCAGAAAACTGTTATAAGCGCAGGCAAGAGAAAACCGAAGGAAGAGACACAAAGGAAACAGACGCAGACTATACAAAAAACTGAAAACGAATGAATATCTATGAGCAATGCGGAACCCGCCAAAAAAGAGAAAAAGGGTGGACTAGAAGGGTAAGCAGTTACTGCACATTTCTTATTTCAAATTTGGTAGAAGTCGATCCTGTGTATTCGGAAAGCTTAAATGAAATGTACCGAGATCAAGATGACAACCTCTTGGCGAAAAAAAAAAACAAAAAAAAAACGAAACGCTTCACAAGATGTTTCCTAGCTACAAAAAAGACTCTTTTTAATCTGGAAATTTATATTCCATACCGGTCAAGAAGTTTGTGGTATTGACCTTCATATCTCGTACTAATGACTTCATCGGATACCAACGTATCCCAGTTTGAGCGTTTTCAGTGTTTACAACTAAGTCATGTGCAAAAGTCACTGGACACATATATTTCTTAGTTGCAATATCGATTTCCAGACATTGAATAACACGGGTTTTCTTTCCGACAAGGTAGAGATACTCGGATAACTTTTGCACATTAATACCTTTTGGTTGTTGACAGTTACCGATTTTCCACACTTTATATCACAGTTATATCACAGTTCATCATAGCCTCATGGATATGGATTTTTGATAAATCAGATTACAAGATTTATCAGTATATTTTTATGAATCACGGTTAATAGCCAAAATTCAAAAAATCTGCACCAAATAGGAATTCGTAGACAATTTTATAATACTTTATGGATTTGGATGATGTTTAAGCTTTAATTAATCCAGAATTTCAAAAGTTTGCAAATAAATTTATTCAAACATGACAAAAAGAACTTATAATTAAATAAATCTCCATTTTTGTATTTGGATAAAAAACAGGCTTGTTTATGCAATAAAATTGATGACTAATAGTACAAATTCTTTTTTCCAAAGTTATCTTTCCGTTTCATGATGGGGACATGCCATTGGCCCTTTCGTATGGTGTTTACATTTCACAGCTAGTTTGCCCTTGTTTGCACAAAAATTTCCGACTTTAATGATTGCAACTTACATCGTACTGTTAAACTTTTGCAGCAGAGGTACAGATATCATAACTTACTGAAGACTTGTGCAAAATTGTATATACTTTAGGAAGATATGATACAAAGATACGGTTACAAATGTAGAACATTGATACTACAAGGGATATCACATCCCACGTTCAATGAACACCTATAAAAACCTACATTACCTACAAAATCCTGGCAAAATTTTTGATTGTGCCCTGTGATTGAGTAAATATTTGATTATGTTTCGTGTTAAATGTCGGGCTATTGGTTATTGTTTTTTGCAAGAATATAACTCTTCCGTTGAACAAACTTATTCACAAGGGGTACAGGTTCGAAGTTGTAGTCAGAACATAAAAACTTAATTTTTTGGTACATATATTATTAAACATAGGTCCTCCTCACAAAGGAATTAATAAATTTGGCATTGCATCCATCTTGTCTTGACAAAACAGTATGAAAAATTAGGACATATTGTGTTTTGTGACATTTCGTGTTAAAAGACATCATGAATCTTATCCTGAGCTTGTTTTTAGTAACTGCGAGCATTCATTAGGGAGAGGTATCTTTCTTCTTTTTGCATGTACTTGTTTTGTATATTTATTGTTTTTCGGGTACTCTCTATTCTGATTGGGTGAATTTCTTTCTGATTTATCCGAACAATCAGAAACTTCTACACCCAACTTGGAAAAGTTGAATTTTTCAAATGTTGCACTTTGTGGTCTTAAATTTCAATTACAGTTAAATTTTAAAAATTTTTCGGACAAAAAAGCACTTTTTGAAATCTCAAAAAGTGAGAAAAAATTGGTTTTTTGCTTGAATCTGAAGATTGGGTTGAAATTACCATTCTGTAAAAAAAAATCAGGTCGAAATCGACATTTTTGACAACGTTATGGAGCAAGAAGTCCATAGAATTTGCGTTAAGCTGTAACATTTCTTTTTTGACCAGTATATTTGCAAGTTAGCTTCGATTTGCCTTAAATTGTTCCTGTATTTATCTTGATTGTGCCCTGTGGTTGACTAAGTTTTTGTCATGACAAATTTTAATTTTTTTATATGCGTTTCAGTGCCTGTGTACTCATATTGTGTCAAGTGTCTTGACGACGACTAAAATAGTTTCGTTGCGAAGACATTTGTTTTAGACACATATCTTATGCCTTAAGTATGTTATATGTCTGAAACATGGCTTGTTTATGTTTTAGGACACCATGCCTTTTAGACATGTCTTTAAGATTGTATCAAAACGTGTCTTGATGTTTCAAGGCGTGTCAAGGTGTTTCAAGACATAGATGTAAAAGTAGATGTTACCACAGGGGCGGGCGGACAACAGTATACTAGAATACGTCAAAAAGTTTATAAAGGTCGAATAGGTCATCCAATGTCTAACGTTACAATTTTCTGTTTTTTCTTAAATGTTTTCTTACAAGAAATATAAAAAACACAGTGGTTTAGCTATAATTTTCAGTTGTTTGTGATAATATCATCATAATACACTTATTTTATCTCATAAAGTTTGTACACGTTATTCTCCTATGTCATATTTTCTGCATCATTTATCCCATACTTTTATGTTTCATTTCCATCTTTGCATAGAAAATTCAAATCTTGAGTATTTTTCGTATGTTTTAGTAATTTATAAAAAATCAAAATTTTCTATAAATCTAATCAACTATACTAATATATAAACAATCGGCTTTGGACTCAGTCTACATTTTCGTAGGACTGTTTCTTTTACCGATACGGAGAAAAGGATTTGAATTTTGAAGCATCATAGTTAGTTGAACCGAACAAGGGGGTAATTAGTAGGGTAAATAGTTTCATTGGCTGCCGATTTAGTACCATAAATCTTCGAAAAAGTGTATCTCTTCTTCATGGCCGTTTACTTATCGAGTGTGACGTAACACTCTACGTTAAGGTCCATGTAAAGTCATCCGCCATATTTGGCTATTATTACACTGCGTTTCAAATGACTGCAGCCATAACTAATGAACATATCTTTAATTCTTTACTCATACTACCCTCATTATGCAATTTTGTCGTTCAATTACTTTAATTCCACAAATATAAAAACACCCCAATGTAAACATCAATTTGATACCTAAACCTTTGACAACAGTAAATAAAGAAACAAGTAATTCTATTTAAAAATGCACAATGCATTTAATAGCAGTATCACATGTTAACATTTAAAATGGAATTTCAACTTTCCTATTGTAAACTTCCCATATTTATGTGGCAATATTCCTGCTTTCTCTGCCTACGGGGTTTATGTTTCATAGTTGATTCGAGACTCTCGTGCCTGTTCCAAGTATCAGGATTTTCTGAAGAGAGCATTGCTATTGTCGCATAAATTACTGCAACAAGGATACACCCAATCAAGGTTGAAGTCGTCCCTCCTAAAATTTTATGGTCGCAATCACGAACTGGTTGATCCATATGGTATCAGTGTATCTAAACTTGTTATGGACCTGTTACCGTAAATACAAAAATAGTTGATAACTTCTCCGATTGACGTTAACCCGGATTTGAGATTTAGGCTTCCACGACGGGTGTTGCGTGCAAGACAGAGGATGCTTACCCTTCCGGAGCACCTGATCCCACTCCTGTTTTGTTAAGGAGTTCGTGGATTCCAAGCTTTTGTTACTTTTGTTTACGTTTAATCTTTTATTTTGTCTTAAATTTGTCTTGTCATTTTGGACTATGCACTTTTGATCTCTCGCATGGGTATTCTACAGTGGTCACATTACAAGAGAAAATGTCGGATGACTTTACATATACCTTAAACTGGTGACCATTGATTTGTGTACAGATTTCAAATATGCGATATGGTAACAGTTTAAGCATAAATTTTGATGCTAGTGTTTGTTCCCCCGCCACTGCATCAACAGAGAGGTTGAATTGGTACACTGACCTAAAAGGTTACGCTGCAAGGTCAATTGATTTCCTTTCACGTAGCAATTGAAATTTTGTGAGCATTTTGAATTGAGGCTTGACTTATTTCTAGTAGGCAGTTAAAATGTTCAATAACTGTTTATTTCAAGCTCTATTTTTAAATGCTCTTTCTTTTGGCTGCCTTAAGAAGGTAGAAATTTGAAATAAAATAAATCGGTACATATTGATTAACTTGAATTTAAGAGTTATCAGAAAGAAAGGACACATGAAAACTTAAAGCAGCAAAATACCAAATAACCGTGCCAGCAAATTTGAGTATCATACTATTGTTCTTGAAATTAAAATAAGAGTTTAATTTGTGTAATAAATGTTTCAGCTTTAATTTGAAGCTTGTTCATACCAATCATTGAAAGCCGTATGATCATCAACAATCGACTAATTGCTTTGCTGTCTTTTGTAATGGTAATTTGATAAATAATTTGTCAACAAACAGGTCAGCAAAACGTGCTATTAATAAAACAGAAAGGACATTCCAGTCATTTAAGTCCTAATGGCTGCTGTGCGATTCACAACGGCAATGAAATGTTCATATATAAAGATAAATTTACCAATCTATATTCCATCCGAAGTCCCAAATAGGCATTACATTTTGAGATATAACGGACACAATTTGTCCACATTAAGATGACTGTATCGAACAGACATTAGTCGTCGATTCACATGAAAATTATTAACCAAACAAACACGAGGGAAGGGAATTGGGGCGAGGTTGTTATGTTTTTTTCAAAATGCAGGTGAAGCCGTGATGTGACAAGTAAGACTTTGAATCATGATATGCCAGTTGATCGTCGTGCAAAACACGTAGAAGGCCGAGAATATAGCAAGATTGAAAAAAATGCTTATATATCTTACTTTTAGCCTTGCTTAAGTGGGGCTTAATAATCTGTCTAGCACAGACATTTGGTTATATTTCTTAAATGATTAGGGAGACGTAGCAGAAAACAGATGTATGACCCTATGCTAGTATGGAACACCCGAAAATATATTTCTTTGAAAATAAAATAAGAGGTGCACACCTTAATTTCTTTAAAACAATATGTGCAGTTTTGGTATAATTCCATCAATTTTATATCGAGACGCAGACGAAACCAGATGTGCACCCATCGATAGCATTGAATACTGTGTTTTATTTTGCAAACACCAAATTCAAGATTAAAAAATTTTCGGCGGTGCACAATTCCCCCTGTAAAACAATCTGTTTGGTTAAATTCAAACGAAAACCCTGTTTTAGTATTGACATCCCGAAAATCGATTTGATAAACAAATATGTGCAAGTTTAGCTGAATTCCATCAAGGAGTAAAGGAGAAGTAGCGGATAAAAGAAAGTGTGACGACGAAACAGATAATGCAGCTAACGACGCGGTCGACGAGGTAGTACGAAGGAAGAATTCCTTTATATCGCCCCGCTTAAGCTTCGGCACAAAAATGACACTCTATACTGGAAAATTAAGTTTTCGTCAGAATAATTGCGTTTCTTTTTGTGTGATTTTTTTAAATTAGAATAATTAGAATAAAAACTCTTTAAACCAATCCAAAAGAAAAAGCGAAATAAAAGACAAAGCCCTAACAAAAATCAGAAAATTAAAAAAAGAAGAAGAACAAAAACAAAGACAAAAACAAAACAATAATGAATATGGAAAAAACGTACCCTACCAAAAATGAATTTGAACTCTGGTTGTCCGGAGTGGTTAACAGTTCAAGGCATCCTCCATATCGGTCGTTTTATAATTAGGGATTATCAGTTCGATGCATTGGGAAGATGGGCTCTTGTGATTGAATATGCTGCGTTGTTTGATATGTATTAAGATAAATTAAAGCTAAATTATATGAGGAATGGCTTAAAAGTATTTTGGACGAGCAGACGTGATGTAAAACCTACAGGAAAAATCCCTTGAAAATGTCGCCATCTGCTGTTAATAAAGCATTTGTTTTTCTTTTCTAAAAAGGGAGTACAAATTATTTTGAGTTCCAGCACTTCTTCATTGTTTGTCTCATTGCTACATACATCGTTTCTTATAACATTACGAAGCACCCACACTAATGTCTGCAACAGAATGTTTACGAACAGAAATACCACAAACATGAAAGTTGTGAGTATTGAAACTTAATAAAGATTAATTCACAACACTAGAATGGAAAGGATGAAATAACCTACTGAAATCCGGTCACGCCGAGCAACTTGTATACTAAAATTGTTTAATCACGATGACGATACACTTTTCTGTACCACGTAATTATGTGGTTGAACAAAACATACAGATACAACTTCCAATATCTTGTATGCACGAGCACCAATTCATCGAAGGTCGAATGACACGAGTATCATAATTAATCTTAGAAAACAATAAAAAGCTATATGGATAGAATTGAAGACATGGCTCTATGATTTGAAAATAAAATAACTTCAGTGATCATTTCGAATCTCTATGCGTTTTAACATTATATAAATAGTGACCGCGTAAACCAAATGAATCGTGGTAACCAAAATTACACAGGTGGGAAAATACCGATGCATTTTAACACTGTTTAATAAGGCAGGCATTTTTCATAAACGATATGTACTTATGAAATTTTTGACACAATCAGTGGATCAGAATAAAAGAAAAGTTAGCATCACCTGTTTCAGATTTGAGTGCGGGGAAAAGAAGGAATAGAAATAATATCAAAACAAAATATGATAACAAACAACTAAGTGGTTTCTGAAAGATAGCTTATAAAATCATACGGTTATCATAAAGTAATAATACCTAAAAGGATATAAGGATTTATTCATGAGATTTTGGCCTGCAAGATCTGTTTGGAGAATACACCGCCAGAAAACTTTAAACACACTAGAATAAGAAACAGCAAAGTCTTGTAACTAGACTTACATTTAAAAAACTCAAGATATATTTTTATCATGCTGATTTGCTTTAACTTTTTAATTTAAAGGAAATAGTCGTCAAAAAAGTTGATTAACAGTGCATTCTTTTCATTTTATTTTTTTAAAAGTTCTTGTTTGCGCAAATTTTATGTATTACACGTCTCTTTGTGACATCATATTTTAAACAATCAAAACAATATTTAGACACAGTTTTGGTAGTTCTCATTCTAATTAACGTATTTGATCATGCGTTCGTACCCAATTTGCTGATTGTGTCTTCGATCGTTAAATTAATATCGTTTTATTGCTAACATGGATTGACCTCGACGATTCGATTATTCTACTGTAGTTATAGACATTTTATAGTTGGTGAATGATTTGAGAACCGATCTTTCCATACTCCTACATTTATAAATATTACGAACAAGCGCTATATATAAAACGCTGCATATTAACATTTCTGCACAAAACTCAAAGAAATAATACCATTTAATGTAACAGGACACTAGTTAGTTTGATGTTTGAAAAGGCGGATCGTTTTAGCACTAGTGAACCACATAATTATTACAAAAAATGGCAAAACTAAAACCGGAATACATATAAACCAAACAGCGATAAAAATCAAATCTCAGAAACGGGCCTCCATCTTGTGAAGCAAATGTTGCATAAATATGGTGCTGTTTATTTTGTTTGTTCAAGGTGTTACTTTTCATCAACATCGTTAGACCTGATACATAATAACACCATGAGCAAACAGAGTAAAAAGGAATACAAAATCCAAAGAAACAGAAATAAAAAGCTGAATCCGATGGAAAAATATATGCCATGTTCCAAAACAGGAATGAAACATCCCCGGTCATTTGTTTTACGATTAATATTGACCAATGATTCAATTTGTAAGGTAAATATATAACAAATACAACCCCATAATTTTAATACAAAGCTTATTTTATTTTGAGCACTTTGAAAAATTTTAATCAGAATAATATCAGTGAATTATGTTTTATTTCATTACCATTTCGATACTGCATGCAAAAAAAAAACTAATTGAATTTTATGCACTGTATTTATACCACTACTTTAATTTTATTTCCTTCAAACTAGTTTAATAAATGTTGCGGCATTGAACAGTGGAAATCGTACTATCCACTCATACTATTCGAAGTGGCGGTTGTTGTGAATTCACTAGTGAAGACGTGCTGTCATTACTGGATATTAAAAGGAAGGTTCATTAAGTACAAGGGTCGTTGACGCACATTTTTAGCCTAAGATATTTGCTAAAAATGAAAAGTGGCTGATATCTATTCTTGCAAATCGTTTGTATTAAATAATGTCTATTAAATGAAAACCCAACAGTTTTTAGTTTAATTGATTCTACAAGGATCACGTGGGGCATAGAAATTGTTTTAAGTATGTAAATACTATGAAATTATTTAATTGGGTGCAAAATTTCACACAATTTTGTCGATTTTCATAAAGACCGCACAAAAAACATCAGAAACAAACATTGCACAATTAAAGATCTACAAATAACACCTGTTTAGTTAAAATATTTTCGTGATGTTTTGTGCGATCTTTATTCCAAATCATCTCCGAAAAATTTATTATTTTAACAGAATATGTTACATTGTTGTTAAAATAGTCTAGTTTTCCCTGTCGTTTTGTCGAAAGGATAAAAAATATATGAAAATCGGTTATGAATTATTAAACAGGATTTTACAACAACTTATTGTTGTCACAAAATCTAAAACTGGGGCCAAATATGAGGCTAAACGTACCTACTCCTTTTTTATACTGTTTTGCTTCCGAATCACTAAACCCTTTAATGAAATGTTGACGACCAACACCAGATAAATGTTCTACCATGGAAAAAATCAACAATTTACATTATGTAAGTTACAAAGGGTATGAAGTTAACATTTCCCCCTTTGTTGCCATTTTGTCGAACAAAATGAAAACTATTGGCCTTGAAATGTTCTGTTTCATGTTTGAAGACAGATTTTCAAGTTAACCTTACCTTATTAAAACAGATTTTGCAATAGGGCAAATGATTGACTTGTATCAGACACTAAAATTCAGGAAGTAAACACAACAGTTATCTCACTGAAGAGTATGTTAAAGATGAAAACACAAAAGGAAGTTTTGGTTCATTGACAGTGTGTATGTGAATGTGTGTTTTAATCATAATAGGGAATATTGAAAATAAAGATAGTATCGTCTATTCAATGAGATATGTTTATTTTGAGTTTTCACCAAAGTTCCATCATAGTAGAGGAAATCAATGTAGCAAGCGGTGCTAACACGGAATTTGTCTTGTTCCCCAGATAGAAAGAACACATTCTAAAAAACGGAAATCTACATCATCCACAGGTTAAAAACAATCTTTCCTGTTTCATTATTGACACTCTTCTTCAAGGACCAATTGTTGATAACATCATTTGAAACGCTAATATTGAATTTAAAGGCAGTCAAAAATTTCCATTTCTTAGCATGTAGTGAAAAATATTAAGCTTCATAAAATACAAAATGTACCAAGGTGCCAATTTGTAAAAAGTAATCGGCATGAACGATACACATTTTTCAGTTTATGGATGTCTACAATTTTTATTTTCGCTTCCCTGTTTTGAATTCCATTATGCTGATGATTCACACAACATAATGAAATACACAACAGTGAAACAACATCGATAATGACGGGTTTGATAATATTATTAAAGAGAATTCTTATTTGAGCTCCAGGAAAACTACAGATATTGGCTTTTAGTTTCAAATTATCTTGTTGTACGTCCTAATTTCATAACTTTAAAACTGTAATGATTATGCTAAAAGATCACTGAAAGTCTCTTTATACAGCTCAAACTTTCAATATACTATATATAAGTTGGCTTTTTTAGCAGAACAGTCTTATTTGTTTGTAAAATCCAATATATGTTTTTAGAGATATTTACACACTTGGACACAATATTCCACTTCCGGTTCCGTTTGTTTGTTTGTTGGATCTGTCTTGCGGTTTGTCCACTCCTGTTCCTAAAACAACTTTCTGAATTCAGCTCTTTAACTTCTTGAATAAAGGCTTCTCGAATTTATGCTGTTGCTTATAAATCTAAACTCTTTGACGTCCATAGAAATTTCAACGGATATCGTTTGACAAATAATTATTTTTCTTTCTGACAGAAACACTACAACAATTAACCAACTGTAATATTTATGTATAATTTTGTTCGGAAGGGGATCTTTTGTAACTTCTTTTGTATCATTTCATCTTTTGAAATGTAATACAAATCGCTAATTTCCTCCACAAGATTTATGCTATTAAGCTAATTTTTGTGCCATACATTGTGTGATGTAAATCGTCGAAATAAAGACATCAGGGTAATGAGGATGGTCTCTTCTATAAAGTACGTGTCCCCAAATGGTTGGGCTTTAGTTTTCTCTCCCTTCCAAAATCAAATACTATCAAAAAATCAACACGTCATATAAAGGAAATCGTGGTTTGTACGCCGTAGTAAGATATTGTATGACATTGTCGATCTACTGACAACGTGTTATCAAAGCTTAAACTTTGTTTTTTTACGTTATCGTTTGTTATAAAACTATGTTTTTGAATAAACACAATCCTTCTTATTAATTCTTGATTCCTGAAGCAGGCTTGAACAATCCAATATAATGTTTTTGAATGAGGAAGAAATCGACTTGAGGTGATTGTTTAAACTTGGTCGGTAAATAAACTACAACACAAAACAGTTGGAGTCGAAGATTTTGATTGAATTAAAAAAACAGGTTCGGGATAGAAATTGTGTATTGCACTACTAAAAAATTTCTGTATATTTCATGCATATAAACCACAAGCTAGTATATAGTGTAGTGTACAGCATAGTGATGACTACAGCGACAAAATGCTGTCCAATAGAGAAATTTAACTAACCTGTAGAGTGATTTATGAATTAACCTGTTTATTACACGTAGAGACAAAAAATAGGAAAACAAACGTTTATCTTAGTTGAAAAATATGATATAAATGTATAAATAGAAAAATATGATATACATGTATTACTAGAAAAATATGATATTCATGTATTAATTGAAAAATATGATATACGTGTATTACTAGAAAAATATGATTTTCATGTATTAATAGAAAAAATATGATATACATGTTTTAATAGAAAATTTCAAAAGAAAGTAAACTGATATATTATCTATGATTTCTATTGTAAATGTTTCCGGAGTATATTCTGGGTCGACAGGTGATCTGTCAATTTCTGTAATGGTTTCTCGAAATATCAGGATCATTTAAACAGATGATGCATGTATGTAAATGGATTTTTCACAATATAATTCGTACTTGTTTCCAAAAGTTTAAAGCTATTCTATCTTCTTTAGGGTGTCTTTATATGCTCCTTCCGCGTTGTCCATTGGCTGTCATAATCCTTAAACGATTTGGGTGGTAAAATTCTAAATAATGGATTACTTGGTACTTGGTTGATTACATTGCTCAGAAAAATGGCTTTCGACAATGTCAATGTGACCAGTTTGAAGGTTGTCACCAGGACTTTATCTTATTAGGAAACCTGCAAAAGCACAATCAGGAGGTTTGTACTTGTTATCTTCAATGCAATGATTTTTCTTCCAATTGCTAGAGTCTGATTTTAAAAATAAACTGAAATCTTCGACATTACTGAATTTCAATAAATGATATTGCATCAAGTCCTTTTTGACCATCCAAAGTATGAGAAATGAGCATAATTCAGGTTTTTTTCTTTTAAAACAGCTGCATGGATTAAACGGTCTTTGATTGGCAATATACACGCTGATTGAAGTTAGTCTGTTGAAATTCTAATTCAAATTTACTAGTAAAGAGGCCTAGTAAACGTGATTTATTAGTTTAAAGATATCGAACTTTAGGCAAATAATGCAACGAAATATCAGCAGTCACCCTATGTATAGCATTTTAGTGAATGTACAAGTCAGCGAAACCAACAACGGACCGTTTCACTGTTGAGTTCTCATTTTTCTAGTATTTTTGTCTTCTGGAAACCTCGTACTAATGTATTTGCGTACCTGCGGCAACACGATTCTAACAGGTGTCATAAGAAATGTAATGTCATAAAATTCTTGTTGTTTTGCCAGTCTTTCCTGCCACTTTTTTAGCAATACAACATCATATCATTGTCAGAGACCCCTGACATTCTGCAATAAGGTTTTGTCATTCATGTATCGTGCTTTCGTCATACTGATTTTTATCAGTTTATACCTTCTAAAATTAATGGATACTATTATTCTGGTAAATTTTGGTATGCTTTATGTGCATTTCAAGGTGTAACCTCTCATCAGTAGCATTGGAACCGAAACATAGGAAGTCAATAATCCAAATATAGCCAAAGAAGCACTCAAATCCAAACATATCGAAATGGGAAGCCAAATCCGACGGCAGGGTCATTTACTAAGTGCTTTTCTTTTCGAGGCCATTCTGTGTATGTACATCATTAAGTACGTATACAGCTTAATGAAATTTACATGTAATCATGTACTATGGTATGTTTTACCCCTGGAAAGTAGGTGGTAAATACGGATGACGTTAAACGGCAGCAATGGCATGTAGGAAAGCAAGAAAAAAAAAATTGAAAAACTAATAGAGAAAAGATTGTTTCTTAATCAAAAACAGATGTCAACCCAATGTTTACGCTTATAGTCTGTAGATCAAAGCTGTATAATCGCCTAACGATAATTGGAGTTTAATATGGTTGTGGAATATTGTTACTATAGTTCTTTATTTTTTGGAAACAGTAGTAGAGAAATTCACCAAACATGTCTTGAATAATAGGAACAATGAGTTAAACAAAGAGAACATGATATAACCATCAACTATCACATGTAAAAGTAATTCGAAGATACCAAAGGGGCAGACAGAAATCGTTAAGTCGGAAGACAGACAAGACCATGGCCAACAAAGAGGATATCCATTGTCATTTGTGAAATGGATATCTCGTACCGGTCAACCAAATCATGATGGCGAAAATGATATTAAGTTTTAATATAAGTTTTTGGGATCACAGGAAATACCCCCTCTTTCCGCCTTTGTGGACTATGCTCTTCGGATATCTTGCAAAGATATTTAAGTTTGGACTTGAAATCCAAATGCACTTCTTAATTGGTATTGATCATTTGAAAATAACTTTGAAATTTTAACTGAAATTAAAAAAAAACTTTTGAAAACAGTTTAATTGATATATTAAGTTTTTTTTTCTTCCGCATATATCCAGCTGCTAGTTACTTTAGAAAAATTTCTGAAGACTTCAGTAAATTTTATTAAGTTCGACTGCAATTTTAAAATTCAAGATGTATGAATAATAAAAACTATCGCTCATTTCCCTGTACCAGAAATATATTTTTGCTATGTTTTGTTTACAAAGATTACAGAAGTATAGTCTTTCTAAAAATGACATTGTATTATTTTGAAATTTTATTGACACAAGAGCTGCTTTTTATCGGCTGATTCCATGTATATATGCTCACAAATTATAGAAGAGTTCTGTGTCATTTCTTGACTTGGAGATTACGTACAAGGTAAAAGTATTGGCATCTTCAGTATTTCAAATTTCATGTCAAGTTTCAAATGTATGAACCAGATATACAGCTGTTCAAAAACATCTAGTTTGGTTTGGTGGTCATGTATTTAAAAAACAAAGATTGACATTCCAGTGGGTGGTATTATTCTCCTTTTGATGTTTGTTTTAATTTATTCATCAGCAACTCATCAAGACACAGTTTAAAACTTAAAAAATAAAGTTTGTTCCGTGCGAAAATAGGAGATGAACGAGGTTATCAACGGAAGTCGAAATTGTTTATATATTACCATCTACAGGTGATTGTATGGCCTTACACGATAGTCAATGATCCACTGTATAATGTAAGCTGTAAATTGCTCCATAAAAATAACCATAATCTACCAATTACTAATATATCGTAAAACAAGAAATAAGTCACAGCATAACACTGAACAGAGAGAACCACTGGGCAATAGGGGTTAGAACCGGCATAAAAAAATAGCAGGGTAAGATATGTTTGCGAGCGTTCCTCCTTACATATAGATATAGTGTGACAGTACAACATGAAAACGAACCTTAAAAGTCAATTGTAGTGTCATTAACTCTTGACGTTTATACAGTATACCGAATAATACTTTTACATAGACGACAACAAACTAAACAAGAGATGACACTAAGAACCGACAAAGAGGGGTACTTGCTGTTGTAAGCTAGTTACAAATCAGAATCAATTAATAAACAAACCCGTTTCTGACACAAATCAAATTAAAATTCGCCAAAAAGGATTTAGTTGATTGATTGATACAATGTTGCTTAACGCATTTCGTGCATATTCAGGACGAAAGCATATTAATGGGCGATGATGCATGAACCCTGCTTTGTACTGGACCAACACGGTAAGCCGGATTTTAACGGGCTAACTCACGAAAGCGTCAGTCCACAGGAAGACGTGCCTTTTTACCCAGACACATTATTCTGTTTCTGGGCCGACGCTTCTTTGCTCTTACCCCTTAATACTGCGTGATTAGCGGACAATCAGCAAATGTCAATTTTTGTCTTGCTGACAATTTAACTACCGAGGCGAGGCGGTCTAATAGTATATAATGTAAAAATATAAGTACACGTCAATGATTTTTTACTTATACTGGTTTTTTGTCGACGTAAGTTCTAGGTCTCGCTCTGTGTGTGTGAAATATTTCTTCTCTATTTAATCTGTTTCTCTTTTTCTCTTTAAAATTGAAAACAGAGGAGAAATAACATCCAATGTTTGGTGTAATTACAAAGTACAGATATAGACAAGCTTTGAACCTTCTGACTGCATATAAGACCTACAATTTAATTTTTTAAACATATACACTTTCATCTCGTTAAATTTCATTTATCTTGGCTACAATTGATGAAGATTCCTGGTACCTTGAATAAATTAAGACTAGTGGTCTAGATATTAACCATCGCGGTTACTCAGTAGTAACTCACGATTATTTTCTTACGCCACAGTAGATGCAATGCAGTATCCTTTTATCGGTTTTCTGTAGAAGTATTAGTAATCATATTATCTGACTTTGTTTGTAGGATATCACCTGTTTAAAGACAGATACATTATTTAGATAAAATTAATATCTTTCATTTCACAGACATAGACCCCAAATTAAGTTAGATTACATTTATATCTGAAGTTTTGACTCTTTGGTATAAAAGTCAATAACTACATGCAAGTCTCGGTTCATTTCTACTTCTAGTATATGCAGTACCACGAATGTCTCAATTCTATTAACTAGTGCCATAACTACTATTTTAACTCTCATTGATAACCTCTGTATCATTGTTACGAAAATTAATCTATCAAATACTTTTGGATTGTAAAAATTCACTAGATGTTTTAGACAAACTAAAGTCTGTAAAAGTTCCACATACAGTTATGATTTTTATACTCTTTATACCACATTAGCATACTAGCTGTTAAGGAAAAGTTTTCATATCTTATCAAAAAGTCTAGTTGTTCTTTCATATGCTGCAATAAAAAATAATTCCTTTTAGCGAAAAATCTTCTAACAAATACAATTGTTGGACATCATCTGATATGACAGCAGAGATCGAATTTCTTCTTGATAATATCTATGTACGATTTGGCAACACGGTCTATCGACATATGTTGGCAAACCAATGGGCATAAACTGCGCTCCTCTCGCTTATATTTATATTGTTATGAAGCACAGTTTATGGCCAAAATTCAGAAAGACCCTTCAAGCAAAATTTAGTGAACAATTTATTATAATACCTTTAGATATTTGGACGATGTTTAATCTTAAAATAATCCAGAGGTTCAAAAATTTGCTGAAGCCTTGATTAAATCTTATACCAGAAATGATCGGACTCCTTTTTTAGATTTCGATTTAAAAATGGAGCAGGATTATTTTTACACTCAAATTTATGATAAAATGGACGATTTTTCTTTTCCTATAGTTAACTTTCATTTTCATGATGAGGACGTGCCTAAAATTCCTTCGTATGGGGTTTACATTTCGAAACTATATAGATTTGCCCGTGTTTGCACCAAAGTTAAATGATCGCAATCTACATCTTAATGGTAAACGTTTGCAACAGGGATACGGGTATCACAAGCTTCTCAAACCTTAACAAAGTTTTATAACTGTTACCAAGATTTTATACAAAAATACGACTGCAAATGTATAGTTTTGATACGACAAGGTATATCACATCATACGTTCTATGAAAATACTACATATAAGGCCAAAAAATGTAAAACGATCTCTTGAATCTCGAAACTCAACGTTCCGTTAAACGAACTTGTCCACAAGGGTACAAGTTCGACGATGTAGTCAAGATATTAAAACTTGGTTTTGTTGGTACAAATATTTACATAAAGTCATCGCATCATTACACAAATATACTAGTCAAAAAAAGAAACGTTACACTCCTTCAACATCATTTAAAAATTTGTTTGTGCGTTGTTTAAAATT